>RWGY01000045.1:2755837-2838533 GCA_007726485.1 Eragrostis curvula
TTACGTCATGGAGATAACGCTGGACAGATGAGCTTTGAAGGTTTAGCATTGGATATGTACATGGCAGGCAGAGAACGTGTGTAGTACTATCTATATTCTCGATTTGATACCTGAGTGTAATTGGGTCTATACATATACAGAGTTCACTATTATTCAAACATTCAGTTGTTAGCTAGGTTCTTTTGTTTTGCTTTAGAGTCAACTGTTCTGTCAGTTACTTATTAGTATTCAATCCGTTCGTTATGTCCCAAGTCATGTTTTATTCATTCACCTTCTCAAACTGGTGTCATTGTTTTTTTAGAAAATGTTTGAAATCATAATCTCCTGTTAAGTAGGTCTTGTCTATTGAAATAGTTATCGCACCACTACATTGCATCTGTTCTGTAGGACCTAACAGCATCAACCGATGGTAGAGCGCAAACAGAGGGGCGCGGCCGTTACAGACTGGTTTCATCTAACCGTGGATTGGCTAGTCGCATTAATCAGTGCAGCAGCGTGCGCTGACGTTTTCGCTGGAGAGGGTCGATCATTCAGTGCAGAGTTGGGGTTTTGACCTGCGTTGTGGAATTTAGATGGGTTTAACATTTTCAAGTG
The DNA here is from genome assembly GCA_007726485.1 of Eragrostis curvula. Lineage (NCBI taxonomy): Eukaryota > Viridiplantae > Streptophyta > Magnoliopsida > Poales > Poaceae > Eragrostis > Eragrostis curvula. The sequence continues at coordinate 2,756,432 of RWGY01000045.1, forward strand.
TAGCTCTGAGCTTATAGGAAGCTAACAAAATTAACTCCGTAGTCTTGTGAATTGTATTGATAATTTTATATGCATTTTAGAATTGATCGTTTTAATGGTTCACTGATTAATCTTTCCTATGTTGCTTTTTCCGAGAAAGGATTTTGACCAACCACATCACATACACAGAGGGTTACAAAGGGTTTGGTGCACGGGATCGAAAGGTGGCCACACAAATGTGCACACCGTCATGGCATACCGGAGCCGGGCAGGATCCAAGCTCTCGATGGCGGCCGGACAGTGGCAGCACCCTCGCTAGAGTTGATATCCATGCGACGGTTCAGGCGATGGAGAGTACAAGCAGGACCAGCGCGATGTGGCAAACGCGACTAGGCCGGGTGTTCTCGTCCACCAGGGGTACGGTCACCGGAAAAGGGGGGCGACGAGCGGTGGACCGTGAGAAGGTTTATAGTCGGTTTACTGCTGTTCTGGTGACGGTTGTGGGCATGGAAAATTCACTGTATCGCTCTAGAGCTTGGCGTGCACGTGCAGCATGTCGACTACGGGGAGCAGCTGGAGGGGTCGTCAACAAGTCCCTTGTGGTCGGGGGGGCTGCCGGTCGGGCAACATAGACTATGGCCGGAGTCGTGGCCTGACTAGCAGAGGACTGCATCAGCTCTAGGGTGAACCGTCAACAACTTTGTCATCTTCGCCTTCGCCCTGCCACTCTCCCTCTCCAGCGTTTCCTCGTCCCTCTTATATCTTGCCTCCTTTCTTTGCCTGGCTAGCGAACCTCTCACATCGCAGACTGCGTGCCAATTGCCATGTCCGTGCAGGCAGGAGGCGTTCTGCTGGACAGCGGTTCTATTTTGATTTCACACTCTGAAACATAAAAGTTCGTGTGTTTGCCAAATCAAGTATCATGTCAGTTGTGCATTGTCTTTTTTCAGTTTCCAATGTCGAAGCTACGAGCTTATTTTTGGATAATTCCTCAAAATTATATTTTACGGTGTAGATTTTTTTCAAAAATGCTTCTAGCGTAGGTTCATATGGTGAATTTTGAACTTTTTTCACTGTTGGTTCTCATTATGACGACCTTTTAGCATCAAATTCTCTTAGTATGTCGATGATCATTCACTCTATTGTATTGATTATTGCCACTAATCATGATGTTTTGCTTCTTTATTGTCTTTTTGTGTCATTTCAGGCGAAATACAACATATAATGCAAGCGGGGCGAATTATCCATTAATGACGGGTCGAAACCTTAGCCCACGGCACCTCAAGCACTCCTTGGACGTCCATGAAGCCCAACACGCAAAGCCCAAACTCATTTGCTTGTTTTCAAATCCTCTAAAAGGCTCATCCAAAATATTCCCGAAATCTAGAGATTTTTGCGGAATCAAGGATAGCAACATCTTGTGACGAGGATTTGGGGTTCAAGAAGACATCAAATACAAATCCATCTAAAACCAAAGTTGAAGCTCTCGATGAGAGCTTTCGAAACATATATGGATGACATTATTTGGATTTCGGAGCTAGGAGATATGGGGCCCGCGATCAGTACTATGCAGAGGAGTCCGGACCAGGATAGAATATTTTGCAACGCATTTTTGGATACTAAGAGCAACTCTAACAGGCTAGCTAAAACAAAGTTTTTTCTCTAAATATAGCTAGCATTATTGAAAATAGCTCTCAAACAGCCTATCCAAATCCATCTCCAGAATAGCTAACTCTTCATTCCACCTTTCTATAGCGCTAGCTATATTTAGCTAGGGACATTCACTCTCTATTCCTATTTCCCACGGGCCCGTAGTGGTTTAAAGAGTTTGTTTGTTTGCTATAATTTTTTTAGGTGTGTTTTATTTTAGAGACTAGCTAAAACAAAGAATTTGAAATACATTTTATCGAATCTCTTGGAGTTGCTCTAAGACGACGTTTCTTGACCCTCGGTTAAAAACCAAAGTTGAAGATAATTTCATGGGCTACAAGATAGAGTCCGAGTTTGCTTCGTTTGGAGGCCGAACATGGCTATATGATTTTTGGAAGGCGGAGATGTGAAAAGGGAAATAGAGTCCGAGTTGGAACCGACCTCGATTTGTTTCCTTTTTGTTAGATGTGACACCCCGTGTCACTCGAGTCTAGCTGGTGCAAAGAACTCCAACTGAACAGAACGCAAAAATCAAAAACCATTCAAATTTCGAAATCAAATGTTCAAATAATTGTCAAACCTAAGCTTGTGAAGGAATTCAAAAATTTCAATAACAACTTGAGCAATTAAAAATATCTGCGGATAGCCCTTCTCAAACAAGAATTTTGGAGAATTTCTGGTGATTTTAGAATTTCATTTGGTTGCCCAAATAAATCCTGGAAACTTAGAAAGTATCCAACTTTGACCAATTGCCATTTTAAAACCCTGTTAAGTCCTGATGTGCATGTTGGCCAGATGATAGATCTTTTCAAGATCTTTCCAATGGTGCCAAATTTTTGAATTTTGGAGTTCATTTGCTACTACAAATGATGTGCCAAAGTTTGGGAAATTTCTGAGTTTGAATAATTCGGGAAAAAGGAAAAGATGCTGTGGAGCCCACCTGTCATCCTCGTCACTCTCGCTGAAGATGTCGGAACGCTGCCTCCGCGTGTCCGCCGGCGTACGGACAGCGCCGCGGCGCCCCTGGCCCGCTCCCGACTGCGTCGCGACGTCAAGAACGCGTCATGCTGCTCTCCCCGGCTCTCTCTCACTCTCTCCCGTCGCCCTCGAGCTCCCAAACCCTAGCCGCCGCATCGCCATCGCCATTGCCGAGCCGAGCTCGACTTGCTGGCCGCGGGCAAGCTGTACCCGGCCAAGACACGCCCACCCAAGCTTCACAGAGACCCCCTCCAACTTTCCATGGTGCCCATTCCTCCTCTCCCTCCGTGAAAGTCACGTTTCGGGCGTTATTCTTCAAGTCCGGCCGCCACGACATCTTCGCACCGCCGCGCGATTCCCATCTCTCTGGTGAGCCCCGTCTCGATTCCTTGATCCTAGTCGTTCGTCACAAGCTTGCGCACCCCTCAGACCTCACTAATCTCCTCCATCCGCAGCTCGAGTCCCTGGATTTCAATTTTTCCCCATCGTCGTCGTCGAGCCGCCACGCATTGCCTCCGGTGAACTCCGTCCTCCGGCCACCCTCGTCACCAACTTGTTGGTCCCCGAGGTGCTCATCATCCCCGTGAAGCCAGTGCGCCAGCGCGTGAAGTTCCTCGTTGACCGTAGCGAGCCCGCGACGTCGCCGCACCTCCGCCAACCGCCGTACCTCGTCGCCGACCGTGCTCCGGCCTGTCCCGAGCGCTTTTGCTCGTCGAGGTGAGCTCAACTCCCCGCGCCGCCCGCTCTCGTTCTCTCCGCGTCGCTTTTGGTTGCCGGAAACGCCGTTCCGGCGAGCGCACCACCGCGCTCCGGCGTGACGCCGGCCACCACACCGGTGACCACACGCTCGAGATCGTGTGTGGCCACATGGGATCTGGTGTGGCCGACTCTGTAGCCCTCCGTGCGTTCCCGTGCATGAGTGGCCAGATCCGGTGTGGCTAAGCCCAGATCTGGTGCGGCCAGACCCTGTGGCCCTCTGTGTTGCCTAGATCTGACTGGTCCATGTGGTTTTAAATCCTTTCGCATATATCTGTAAATTCCCCAAAATTCGCATAAAATTGTAAAATCGATAGAAAAATAAATACACATCAGAAAAATGTGAAACCAATTTTGTTAGTTTTTTCTGTTTTCTGTAAATAAATATTACACATCATTTTTCTGTTTTCTGTAAAATTTTTAATTGATGCAAGACTTGTTTAATTCCTATAATTTCTTTGTTGCTCAATAAATCATGAACTCTTGCATGCTGGTTAAGAAAATGATTACACACATACAGAGCATTTTTCTACTGTCAGATGATGTTTAATTATTTTCTTATGATTTAAATCATGCTCTGCACTGTATATATTATTATAAATAATCTACCTTGCAATAAATCATGAAACTTCACCATAAATTACTTCCAGTGGCACTCTTCACCAGAAAAATGCCACTGGACACAAAATAAATTTCGAAGTTCACTTCTCTAATTAACCAACTTAAATTAATTTAAGTGAGTAACATAAATAAAAGTCAATGAAGGAAATACTTCAGACGAAAGTAATTAACCAAGTTAATTAATTGCACTTACAGTATAAATGACTGTCCTATCAAGAAATCGATTCCTTAATTGCATCATATTATCATTGCATCTAACATGCATTATTTATCCTTGTCATAACGTGTAGTGACAGAGACGACTCCGGAGCCGCTCGACTTCCAGCTGCCGGAGGAGCAGGCCCAGGAGGTGCAGGAGGAGCAGCCGCAGCAGGACACTGACCCCATTGACCCTGTTAGCTACGCTTCTGAGCCAGGCAAGCCCCGGTGCATGCCTCCCTATTTAGGATTTTATTTTCGCACTTGATTGGGGCTAGTCATTGTTTGTGCATTAGGTTTATTAGGAGTTGATGTGAAACCTTAGAAATACATTAGGATTACCCTTCCCTATCCTACCTTGTGTCCTATTTTTGTAGATGTGGTCTAGGTTACGTTAGAACTTGCTAGGCTTAGTGGCTAGCGGACGGTAGAAGTCGAGTGGTAGGTCCCACTCGCGAGATAGGTTCACCCTGGATTGTACTAGCTGGATTTAGGATTTGTTGAGACCGGACGGGGAATTGTTTGTGTAGGATGGTGCGAGAAGGCTGGGCCTTCACGGTGGTAGCCCCGTCTGTGTCGGTTAAGGACCGTTCGTTGTTGGCCCTGTTAAGCAAGTTCGAACGTACTGATCATATGCTAGTGTTTTTATGGGCCTAGTAAACTTAGTAGCTTGGGTTGCCCTGGTGTGCGGCGGAAGCCTGCCCTTTCTATCATGGTATTCGGGAGAGGAAGGATGCTTCCCAATCGGGGCATACGTCTGGGACGGGGACCGTGCGGGAAGGCCTTTCTCGGGAGGGGTTGGACCCAGCCTAGCTCTAGGGGGATCCTTGCAAACAGTTGCCGCATGCGACTTTACGCGTGTGCGGCGTATGGTCAGGTTTTCTCCTGCAGGATGTACATCGATGCCGCCGCTCTCGGTCAAGAGCAACCTTGCTCACTGAGTCACCTCGTAGTGTGATTTGATTGATGATGATGCTCTAGTACTGTTATATTTTCATATATCTCATTACTGTTATATTGCCTATCTGATGTATTGTTACTTTACCTGTTTTAGAGATAAGTGCACTGTTTATTTTGGTTAAGTACTTAATATGAAATAAAACATGAAAGTAAGGACCAAGTAATTAGTGCGGTTTATGCTTATGCGTCAGCTTACCCCTTGTAGCCTTGGCATATTAGGAGTCGGCTGTAGTTAGCCTTTTGACGGGTAAGTCTTGCTGAGTAACTGGTACTCAGGGTTTGGCTCTTTATGTTTTTGTGCAGGTAGTCTTGTTTTCACTTCTGCTTGGTGAAGTTTCTCCAGGTCCACATCGCGGGCTTCGATGTGCGGCCAAGTATCGTCGAGTGTTGTAGAATTGGTATAGTTGAGACTTCCGCTGTGCTACTCACGTGTTTTAATTCATTCAAGACTTGTAATAACTTAAAGATGTAAAAATTCATGCTTTTTATGTGATGTACTGTTGCATCTGTTCATCAGCGCGTACCGACTCGATCTTGTGAAAAGCGGAGACGCTTCATTAGATCTCGTGTATAGGTCGGTAGAGGATGCCTCCAGGCGCCTCCTCGCCCCCTTGCTGTACCTATTGACAAATAATCGAAGTGCCTTGAGTTGAGAGCCAAAATTACTTGCAGCGTTACGCCACCGTTTTCACCATGTAGACTAGTTGTCTAGAATTTCTCTAGTTGGCGAGTTGGAGGAGATAGCTAGGGTCCTAAGAGGAGTCAACCCACATGGTGAAGCTATAATTAGTCTCTAGTTAGTCTATGAATCCAATTAACCAAGGTTCAAGAGCTGGATGTTATCATTGTTGTGGTAAGTAATGAATGTGATGTTCTATGCATCATGTTGGTCGATATACTTCGTGTTCATACTTGCTTTTGATCTTGTTTCTCCTCTATGTCTTCCTACTTGTTGCAATTACACTATAGTCGTACTTGCGTTGTTTATCTTGTCAGTGTTGTTTAGCTATTAGCGTTATTAGCCACCGTTGTCAGGATCGTAACAAAAATTTAATAGTGATGCAATGCTAATAGATGTTCAGCGTAGTGTCTCTTCCTTTGTCTTATTAGCCGCCGCGCAAGGTCACAACAAACAGCTTAGGTGCATCGGTGCAGGACTAGAGGAGAATATACATTGATGTGCTTCATTGGACCTTAGTAGTTATCTTTTTGCTATGAACTGCAACTTGTGCTACTGGTGCATGCTTCATTCATGTATGGCTATGACTCGTTAGCTTTGATTATCGGCAATAACCTCGCAATCATGCTTCCTTTCAATCTCTTGCTTCCTGTATATGCAAATGTGCTTAATGCTTAGATTTAGTTTGCTGTATTTGTTAGTAGAATGCCTATTGGTTTGCTTGGTCTTTGGATTCGATAACCTTAGAATACTCTAAGGGAAAAGCTACTACAATTGACCTGTGCGCTTGCGGTCACAAGTGTGCGTATCCCGTGCCAACATTCAAAAGGTTTTATTTGGACTTTATTTGAACGATTTGAATCTCATAAATGAAACTCGGTTTGATTTATTCCATAAGCATCAGATGTGTGCTCTAGCTAGTAAACTACCCAAATGGGATAATCCTAAGTGACACCAGGGGTGTCACAAGTAATAGCCTTAATCAGTTGATATACCGTGCCTTGCTTCTCAACGACGTCCACGACTATGCCGGCTCAAACCTGCTCACCAGCCTTTCATCCCTATAACCTTCGTCCACGGCCAAATGTTCAAGCTTCCGCAATAAGTTGTGACAAATCTCTGAGATCACTTGTTATTATGAAAACTGATGAAAAATAAAATTGAAAACAATCAATTCTATCTGCTATTCAAAAAAATTGCTCGGGCTCGAGGTTTGCGAGCTTTGGGTCAGGAGCAAGAGGGCGCGCTTGGTTTGCCACCTATCTAGGAGAGTAGGTCAGGTCTCAACCTTTTGTGTGTTTTATAGAAGTTCAAACTCTTGTTTATTGTAGTTCAACCCCTCATGGCTCGGCCCGGAGTGAGGTGGCGCAGCGTGTAAGGGGCCACTCCTTCTCTTTTAATACAAAGATACGAAGCTCTTCTTCGTATTCGAGAAAAATGGTTTTTTATTGGCCAAAAAGTCGACTGAAACGCAAAATTGCTAAGTGGTAAATAGTCTTTCCCTATTTTTTTAGCTCAAAAAAAAATATAGGTGTTGTCTTAACGTCATGAATTAAAAACTTGAGGGAGTAGCTATAATATAATTCTAACCACGCCTCTCCTTTTAGTCATCGTGAATAAACAAGCCTCATGGTCACCATCTTCCACGCCAACTCCAACTAAGGAAGCCGATCACCATCTTCATGCGTGTTTAGTGCTGAAAGCTACTAAACAACTGAATAAACAACCTTGATAAGACCAAACGACGGGTTCACCAACCCAATACATTACTTCGTCGATGTCATCAAAAATAAATTTTTTACTTATTAGTTAACGTCTTGGCTAGCGAGATGGAAGAAGAGCCATATTGGCCGGCCCTCTCCTTCATTAATGCCCCACTTGAAATACATTGTATCCCTCTCGGGGTGGAAGGTAGGCAGGTCCAAGCTCTCGGCCATGGCGGAGGTTGCTGCGGTTGGGTGGGTTGTGTCCGCGCTGGGCTGGATCGCATCGCCCATCGCTACCCGGCTTCTCGCTAACGGCCGCGCTCTCCTCGGCTTCGACGTATCCGAGAAGCTGCGAGATCTGGAGGTCCGGCTCCTCCCGGAGCTGGCCTTTATGCTGGAGTGTGCGGACAGGATCCCTCCAGACCAGAGGGCTCACGTCGAGTTGTGGGCAAATAGGCTCAGGGCCGCCTTCTACGATGCCGAAGACATCCTGGACGTCGCCGATTATCACCGTCTCCGAAAGCAGGTAAATATCCAATTCTGCCAAGCCTTTATTACAAGTAAGGATTCAAAGGCTCATCCCTCAAAAAAAAAAAAAAAAAGGATTCAAAGGCTCAAACCAAGACAAAAATATTGTAACCCTGAGAAGTGAGAAATAAACATAACTGCACTTGAGATATTCGATTAATTAAATTGTGTGCATCCTATTTTTGAACTGAAATTGTGCACATCCTAACATTAAGCCTTTTGCTTTGGTGATATACTCCCTACGTTTGCCAAACGAGGTCCTCGCACACACAAACACACCCTTGATTTGGAATATTACAGACCACTGAAAGTTAGCAAACAATTTGTTTATTTGTTTAAATTGAGTGGGTCCTTTCTGGAGTTTTATTTATTTTGACAGAAAAAAATGCTCTCGTGTCTAGTAAATTTTCAAGCAGCAACGATACAACATCAAAAGAATTCCTAAGACTATTCCCTATTTCTTCTGCCAGGAGTATGTCCAGTTTTTGCATTTGCTCCAATCACAAAATGCTTATTTATCGCCTCAAAAAAAAAACAAAATGCTTATTTTCCGAACAAACTTTCAAAAGTTAAGTATTGTTATCTTTTTAAAGAAAATGCTTAACGTACCATTCATTTGATAGACTTTGTTCCGACCTATTGTTTTAGCCTATTGGATTAATATATGAGTCACCATCCAAGTAATTTCAGCCATTTGATCTTTTGGTTGTAAGGGAGTCTACCAAATGAGACGTACTTATAGCAGCACTCTCTTTTTAAGCATTAGAATTCAGTACAGTAAAACGGAATGCCTTGACGACCATTTACGTTTCCGACTGACAGGACTGCTCTCCTTTCTCTCTGAACCACGTGATTTCAGTAGTCGTACCAGAGTAGGACAGATTAGTCACCTGTTTGCAGTAAATTATGATTTGTCTATGAAGTTCCTTCAAGGTATTATTACAGATCTCTGTTTTCTTTTCATTTCCTTTTTTTTTTTGAAGAGGTGGTATTATTACAGATCTAAGAGGTTTTAAATATAGCCCTCCACAACGCGTGAAAATTCAGCTAGTAGTAAACAATATTCTTGTTTCTCACAATGCAACATTCAAACGGCCTACATTTCAAAAAAAAAAAATCCAAACGGCCTAAAAATCTGATATCTACCATTGCGATGCAGGTCCTCTGTCAAGCCGGAAATATGTCAGCGCTTGATAATGCGAAACATATCTTGTCAGGAAAAACACGTAAGTTGAAGAATGCCCTAAAGAAGTTGGAAAAACTAATTGAACAAGGGTCTCGGTTTACTACACCACTAGCAAGTACCATTAGCGGTGACAGAACTGGTAATGGCACAGTAAATTCTGCCAGAAATCTGCCTGGGATTGTCACTACTTCCTCAGCTCTTGCACAAACCATTGGCAGAGACGAGGATCGTGACGAGATAATAAGGTTACTACGTGTACCATCAAGTGATTCTGAACCAAGCTCTAGTACCAGCAAGTGTTTTTCCGTGATTGGCATATATGGTATTGCGGGGTCCGGGAAGACTACCCTAGCACAGTACGTCTATAATTATGAACAAGAGGATAACTACTTTAGCCCTATAATGTGGATTCATGTTTCTCAGAGTTTCACTGTGGGCAATATTTATCAGAAGATGCTCGAGGCAGCTACGGGAAGACCATCTCCTGAGTTCTGCAATCTTGACCCCCTACAAGAGAAGCTTAAGCAACAACTGAAAGGCAAACGGTTCTTTCTAGTACTGGATGATATCTGGGTTAGCACTGATGTTAGGGTTCTGGATCAGCTACTTTCTCCTCTTATGGTTGGCGAGAAAGGGAGTATGGTCCTTATTACAACTCGGTTCAATGATGTAGTAGCTGACTTTAGATGTCCAGGTTCTACGATCCCAATTAAAATACCAGACTTGAGTGAGAAAGATTTCTTCAATCTTTTCATGCACTACGCACTTGATGGTGCAGACTTTGATGCCAAAGATTTAGAAACATTTGTAATGATTGGAGAACAGATTGTGAAAAAACTGAAGGGATCACCATTAGCAGCAAGAATTGTCGGTGCACAACTACGCAGAAAATTGATACCTGCATTTTGGAGAAGAATTGGAGATCAAGACATGTTGCGTGATACCGTGGGAGCTCTTTGGTGGAGCTACCAACAGCTTGACGAGCAGGTTAGGCGATGCTTTGCTTACTGCAGCATGTTTCCCCAAGGGTACACGTTTAAGCGTGATGAGTTAGTCGACTTGTGGATAGCAGAAGGCTTCATGAAGACCACCAGTCTGGATGGACAACTTGATGATGTAGGTCAGGATTGCTTTGACGAATTGGTTTCATGCTCGTTTCTGCAACCAGGAAAAAATGTTCACGGTAGTAAGAATGAGTGGTTTACTATACATGATTTGGTGCATGAATTGGCAGTAAGGGTTGCTGGAAATGATTGCTTTCGAATTGAAGATGGTGAGGTGACAGAGATTCCCTCTGATGTCCGCCATCTTTTTGTTTGCTCAAAAGATCAAATGAAAGTTTCAGACCGTATTTGCAAATTGCGAAAACTGCGCACACTTATCTTTGTTACTACTATTGGTGGACTGGGGATAACAATAGAAGAACTTGATGGCATTTTGAAGAAATTGAAAAAGTTGCGTGTGGTTCAAGTGGATGTCGAAGGATATATGAACACGATTCCAACCTGTATTTGTAATCAGAAACATCTACGCTTTGTCAGAATTCATAACCCCTTGTCGATGAAGGTGCATTTACCAAAATATTTTAGCACGCTTTATCATCTACAGATTCTAGAGCTTCGTGGTTCAGGTGTTCTAGAATTCTCTAATGTGGAAAACATGAGCCACCTTATTAGCTTGCGGAGCGTTAGATATTCTGGCTTTTCATTCAACAACTCTGATGTTTCGGGTTTTCCTGGCCTCGGGGAGCTGAAATCACTTCGAGAACTTAGTGACTTCAGAGTGAGACCGGAGAAGGGGTATGAGCTGCAGCAGCTTAAGGGCATAAACAACCTTAGTGGCAATCTGAGGATCAGTGGTCTTGACAGCGTGGAAAGCAAGGAAATAGCCTTAGAAGCGAAGCTAAGTGAAAAGATGCACCTCGCAGCATTGTCACTTGAATGGTCGCCGTGCAGTCCACGGCAGCACAGTTTGTCTCGAGAACTACAGGTGGAGATACTTGAGGGCCTCTGCCCACCTCCACAGCTCACAGAACTGCACATATGGCACTATGGTGGATGGAAGTGCCCAAGTTGGCTGTCACAATATCAGAACGGTCTGATTAGCAAACTGCAACATCTCGAACTCTGTCAATGTTACAATCTAGAAGCTCTTCCAGAAATGGGTAATCTATTCCTTTGTCTTAGCCGCCTTAAACTTGTTAGTCTCCCCAAGCTACGAAAGTTGCCCGAAGCACTTCCAAAGAGCCTGAAAAGCCTGGAGATCCAACGGTGTGAGGCACTGGTTATTACATGTAGGGAAGATGTGGACACGATAAGGTCAATCTTTGTCCAAGAAGCACCTCAATCTGAGCCATCCTTGAATATTACAGTGCATCCTGAGGAAATAAACAAGTTTGCCGAGGAGCAGCCTGATAGGTTTGGCACGATCGTGTCCAACATTTTTGGCAGATGTGGTAGCTTGCCTCCTAACCTTATCCGGGGCCGTATAGAGGAGAAAGACTACTCTCAGTTTATGCTTCCTGGATCTGTGGATAGGGTCATTATCTCATACTGAGCCGTCACGGAAACTGTCCTGTACAACTCATTGAGAGGATCTACATCCCTAGCTAGTTTGAACCTCAGGGGTCTTCCCTTTCTCACAGCAATTCCTTCTGAGGTGATGAGGTGTTTACCTAATATTTCTGATCTCTCCATTGATGATTGTGTCCGTTTTACTCTCTTGCAAGGCCTAAGTCATCTCACTAGACTGCAACACCTCAGCATTACAAAATGCCCCAACCTTGCCACCCTTGAAGATAAAGTGTGTGTTCTTCACGGGGTTGCCGTCGATGACATAGCCCTTGTGCCACAGCTGCTGTCAAGAGAAGGCTGCTCGACCCTGTGGAGTCTTAGGATTGACGAATCGGCGCAACTGAGGGAGGAAGAGATCCTACAACAGTTTCATTCACTAACAATCCTCCACTTAAGTTGCTGCAGTTGGAACTGCTTGCCGGAGAACTTGGCAACCCTGACATCTCTAGAGCATTTGCATTTGGATTACTGCAGAAATATCCGGACACTTCCAACTCTGCCAGCATCTTTACACTCATTTGAACTTACTGATTGTGATCCATCATTAATGAAGAGCTGTCAGAAGGCTGGGGATCCAAATTGGCACAAGATTGCCCACATCCCTCTGAAAAGATTTTATCTCTAGAAATTGTTCGACTGCTCACCCCACATTTCTCTCAAAACTTCCATCAGAAAAAGTAATATTTTAGCATTTCTGTGGGGACATGTGTTTATATTATGTTGATTTGTAAAATTTTCAGCGACTTGTAGGCAGCAGATGCTTCCTCGTTCTCTGATCCTGGGGGCTCTGTTCCTGATTTATTTGTGGTCATGTTACTTTGAGCTCGTCTCATTCAGAAAGACATTCTGCATCTCATCAGGGACAATGTCCAACTCACAGACTAAAGCTTGAATCGCTCAAAACAAAAGAAACCTGTGATTACTCTTCTGTTTGTACAAGAGAGTATTCGTTGCTGCTTCTTGCTTGAGAGTTGAGAACGGGTAAGAAGAAACTAGAAATTGTGCGAAGTGTGCCGTTGATTTTCACATGACATGGTCTGCATCAAAGTCGGCCCCGACAACAACAACAACAAAACACACAACCTGACATATGGATTAGAAATCTGATCAGTAGCTGATCCAACACAATCACGGGAGCAAGCGGAATTTTCCTTCCGGAATCTACCTGAGCCTCAGCATGAGACGGAGATCCCATCCCGCTACAGAACGGGAATAGCTGACTGACTAGGAGCAGTGCTCGGCTACGAGATGCAGATCCAGACGCCGAGGACGATGAGACCGGTACCGAGCACCGCGGGACCCGGACGGACGCGCTCGCCGAGGACCGCAGCGGCGACGGCTGTGGCGGCAAAGGTGACGGCGTTGGTGATGGGGACGGCGACGGAGATGGGCGCGGCGCCGAGGAGCGCGAAGAAGGACGCGGACGCGCAGAGGTTGGCAGCGAACGGCGCAGAGTACTGCCATGTCAGGAGGAGGGCCCCAGACGAGCGCGCCGCGGCGCATGAGCGCGTTGGTAACGCCCCACACCAGGCCCACGGCCACCATGCTCGCCGCGTCGCCGCTGAGCGCGGCCATGGCCGGTGTTCTTCGCCTGAACGGAACCGGTCGGCGCGGAACTGGCTCTGGATCTGAACTGGTGAGTGTGTGCCCCGGTGGAGATTTCTCGTTGACCAGAGCCCAGAGGAAAATATTTTTTTTATTAAATCAACGAAGGAAAATGTTTGCATCCCCATAATACAAATTCTTTCTGCTTATCTCAAGTTAAATTTTGTAATCATAAACTAACCGTGCGCAGAGAAAAGTAATAGTTCTAGAAAAGAGCATGCCACTCTGGCCGTCAGGTGTCTGACACTTGCTCTGAGTGCCGTATCTGACGGGATTCTCCTTCAACTCTCACTGTCGTCGCTGCTCGGGCCCTCCGTCTCTGATGACTCCGGCCGTCTCCGATGTCGTCACTGCTCCACCCCAACCTCCGCCCCCTATCACCACCGCCCACCGCTAACTTGTTGTGATATGCGATGCCTCTGCCGCCCATCGCCCGCGGTTTCAACGGCGCCACATGATTTATCGTCGGGTCACGGCCGTCGCTCCCGAACTCCCCCTATATGGCCAACGGATATTGGAGCACCCACCACCTCCGGCGATGTGGCGCCGCTCGCCTCGTGTCTGTGTGTCAACAGCGTGTCGGAGTACAAACAAAGTTGGCCAACTCAGTCAACTTTTGTCGGGTACAGCTCACGTGGGTTTACAACGAATGATCAGCTTTGTTTAGTTTGTCAAAGTAGATGAGTTAAACCGTGGTGTGCTTCTGGCCCTTGAGCCGATCCAAATGATCGGGCTCGTGTCAGCCTATTTTGTTCGGCCCGTTTGGCCATCTATATTCATGTAATGTGCCAAAGATTATTCATATAGTTTTTAATACTTAAATGGCTAAAAATTTTGTTCTAAGTTTGGAGTAAAGGTGTCAATACGTGATAGTTTTGGGAGTGTAGTGTGGACAAATTGTTTTTCTATGAAACACGGTACAGACGTAGACACTCACAAACACGCACGAGTATTCACCGCTATGAACACACGTATGTAACCCCTAATCCTATGAGCACCTCTGAAAGTCTTATTTACAAAGCCACCACAGGCGCCTCGCTGTCAACGAACGTCACCTCTCACTGAATGCACAACGTCGAGTACTCATCTCTATAAACACACGTACGCAATCACTAATCGTATAAGCGCATCCGAAAGAATGGATCGGTTGGTGTTGATATCCATGAAGTCATTACAGGCGCATCGCCGTTGACGGAGAGACGTCGCCTGCCACTGAATGCACGACACCGTTACATACTACAAAACTGGCTCCTATAGAGGGTCGAGTATAGGACCTAAGATGCTACTGAGGTTCTTGTAACCATTAGTCTACAAGCCTTTTCACAGCATGGACAAGATTTTGAGTATTGTAGACTCTTTAACATAGAATGGATACTTGGCCCTTCGTGAGAAAAAGAGAATACTTCACTTTCGTTTGCTTGCGGCTGTGGCTGTATCAGATGTCCTGACATGGAACTGTGAATCCTTGGTCTTTTCCTAATGCCTAAACCGTGTGAGAGGCATCGCAACAGGTTCTGCAATCTACGTTCTTTATAAACATGTTTCAGTATGACACTGAGTCGCATTACATTGCGGGCATTATAGTTGCTCGATATATACCGCGCTAATTTCTTATTGGCATCTCAGTTTAATCATTAATTGGCTACAGCTGCTAGGTGGGTCATCGATCACACTTCTCCACCTCTCAGGTCGTTGGATATGTAAGTTGATCGGTACATGTTTACATGCCTAGCACTCTTGATACACATTATGTATACACCTTTCAGCTCATTATATTTAAGCTTATATGTGGTAGATATATCTTTGTTAATGAATCATTATAAAAAACTAGGGGGATGAAAATAACTATTCCTTCAATACATGGTTGTCAGCTGCGAGATGAAGATCTAATGTTTCAGACATGTTTGACCGCCTGCAACCTGCGTCTTCCCCTGACCATCTTGTTTCTCCCTGAACACATTTTTTTTTTAGGCGAACGGCAAGGGAGCTCCTACCTTTTTTCTATAAATTTTGAACAAAAGTTTATATAGGCCCTACTACGAAAAAAAATTAAGCTATATATATTACATAACCAATCTTAGACAAGAGGGTTAACGCTAGATTTGGCCTTCAAGACCACTTGCTGCATTTGAACACCGATTAATATCCTTTGATTCTAGTTGACTAGAGCCAAGTAAATGCAAACTAACTAAAAACATTTCAGGAAGATTTTTTTTATCAAATTGACCGATGGTGTAGTACATCTGGCATGCGTACCTTATGTTCCAGTCTTTGATGGGAATCTCTAGTCGGCGATCTTTTATTGCTAATTTGCTCTTACTCTTTACAAGATATTCAAATTATATTAAAAGCATTATCTATATTTAGTACTAAGATCCTAAATAAGGATAAAAACAGTCCTCCACTCACAAACAACCATAGGGAATTGAATAGAACTACTAGTGAATAGACTCGGGTCTTTTTAAAATATTGAGTTTCCTTGGACGAAATATTTTATCATGCTTTGTATATAATATTGTTGTGTTGCATAATATGAAGGGTGTAAAGTAAAAGAAATATGTTGATAAACGTGGTCAATAAACTACTTCACGTAGCTAGGCACAACGATCAGTTACACAAACTGAGTAAAATAAAAGACTGTGAGATGCTTTCACAGCCACGATTCTTGAATTTGTAGCATCTGATGCTTTGACAATCTTTCATGAACTAGATTGATCTAACTTTGGCTCTTATACAAATTATTATGTTCCTGTGCCCAGAAAATGCACCAGATGAGCTTGTGCGAAACTAATATAAATTAGTAGATGAATCCCCTAGAGATACAAGGGTATTCGGGGAAACTGACCGCAACTTTCTTGAGCATAACATGTCGAAATAACAAGTGATTGTCGAATTCGCAACGTTCTGTTTAATCTTCCGGATCAATTGATCCTTGCATGATACAATAGTCAACAATGCTAATGGATACACTGATGCATCTATTTCAGAAAGAGAATTGATGGCAGGAGAGCTAGTGGTGCAGCTGTGGAAAGAACGGGGTATCCAAACGCTGGTGCTGCTCAGCTTCATACTCCAGGTTGCGCTCCTTGTCCTTGCGGAAATGCGCAAGAGGAATAACTCGTTCTCGTTAAGGGTCTCCCTTCGGCTGGCGTACATGCTGACTGACTCGATAGTCATATACATCCTCGGTCACCTGTCAGCGACCGGCACGTCGTCGGAGCATGAGCTGATGGCGTTCTGGGCACCGTTCCTGCTGCTGCACCTTGGCGGCCAGGACAACATCACTGCCTACTCCATGGATGACTGCCGCTGGCCTGTGGCTGCGTCACCTGCAGACGCTTGTCGTGCAGATCGCTGGAGCTGCTTATATCCTTTACCAGTCTACTATCTTTGGCAGCAGCAGCCGGTCACTGCTTCTGCCTGCCACCATCCTTGTGTCCATGGTCGGCCTTGTCAAGTATGTGGAGAGAGTGTTTGCTATCCGCTTCGCAGGGGTTGGCGCATCGGCCATGACCGAGCCTGGTACTGGCCGATCGGCTATCGGTGCTGGTTCGAATGTCAGGACGTCTTCATTTGGGGATTTTACGAGTCGTGATATAGACGGCTTACTATGCATAGCTCACCGACTGCTGGATGTTCCGAAGTGTTTCTTTATGCTGCTGCATGAGAAGGATGTACGCCTGGACGATGTTTCTAGCTTTACTGCGCAGGACATGCTCCGGGTGGACATGCTCAGGGTGGCCGAGATGCAGCTCCAACTGATATACGAAATATTCTACACCAAGGCTGAGCTCATCAGCAGATGGTATGGCTTCTGTGTTCGTATATTGACGACACTTGCCACCGCCATGGCATTGGTTCTGTTTCATCTACTAATCTTGGGTGATTGTCGTCGGTACAACGGAGTGGATGTGTCTGTGACGTATGTCCTGCTCGTTGGTGCCGTCGTCCTGGACATTGTGTCACTGTTGAGGGTCGTGTTCTCCAGCTGGACTTGCGCGCTCCCAGTGTACTTTATTTGCTTGGGCGTGGAATTATGTTCCTCCGCCGTCGCCCAGCATATCTGAGGAGGTACGATCGGTATCCCATAGGGCAGCACGACTTGATTTCTTTGGGTGCCGGGAGGAGATTCAGCAGATTTACCAAATTTGTGAGCTGGATTGGACTCGAAGACCCGTGGAACACGGCGGTTTTCGGCGGTGTGCCCATCTCGATGCAGATCAAGCAGCTGGTGGCAGAGCAAGTGCTCAAGAGCGGTACAACCTCGGAAACAAGCCCAGATCACATCCTGAACTCACGTGGTCGAGCTGCGCTGAAGAGGTGGCGCCGCCATTCCCGGCGGCGCGATGTGGACGCCATGGAGATTTTTCAAAAGATCTTTGATGACACAGAATTAGATGAGAGCATCCTGGTGTGGCACATCGCCACTGACATCTATCTCCACTGGTACAGGAACCAGCTATATGGCCGGCAGGATGATCATCTTTTCCCAGCGGTCAAGGCTCTTTCCAAGTACATGCTTTTCCTCCTTGCTGCACGTCCCCGCATGCTGCCTCTGCCTGCCAGCAACAATGCTTATGTCCAGTTGTGCTCTGATATGTCTAAGCTGCGTGGCAGATCAAACAGGGAGGATCTGGCTCGGTTGCTACAGAGCGAACTTGATGCATTGAACCATGGATGTGATCCGAGTTTCAGCAACGGGCCAACGGAACATTGAATATGGGATGTCAGCTTGGTTCAAAGCTCATTGGCTTGGCTTCGGATGGCTCGTCTGCTGCTGACTGACATCCTGAACCTGCTGCTCGCGGGGGTGTGGGTGGAGATCCTTTGCTACGCGAGCTATCGATGCCCCACCTATTACCACACCAAGCAGCTAATCAATGGATGGGAGTTCATCACCGCCGTTGCCCTTCTACTGGAATATCGCAGAATACTATACATGCTCGGTGCCACTGCTTCAGGCGCTCATCCCCCGTCTGAAACTGAAGATGCCAATGATGTATAAGCTTTGCATGCCTCTTTGGTTATTGTATTAAATAAATTTGAGCTTTAAATTTCAGTTGTAGGCCGAGAACAAACTTCAAGGGTGTATATCACACCAAACGGAATTGTGAGCCATCATTTTGTTTATGGGTGAAACGGTCAATTGAATTATTCGCGAGAATAAAATAGACTTTTGTACAGTTGTCATTTTCCTGATTAATAGGCAAAGGAAATTGGATCTGTCACCGAGTGTGTTGACTATTGAGGCAGTTTGTTGCTGGGATCTGTCACCGAGAGTATTGACTATTGAGTACCTGATAAAAGCGAAACATACTACGGCATTAGCTTTCAGTCATTCGCGATAAAGAAATAGGTTTGCAACTAGGGCTGGCAAAAAAGCTCGAGGCTCGCGAGCCAGCTCGGCTCGATCATGGTTTTGGCTCGGCTCGGCTCGGCTCGGTCTTCTTAATGAACCAAGCCGAGCCTCTATCCTAGCTCGTTTGTTAACGAGCCAGCTCGTGAGCTGCTCGCGAACAGTTCGTTAGCTCGATAGGCTCGATTATATAGAAATATCAACTTTAATTCTCTAATAAAATGGTAGTTTTTTTATGTTGAGAAGCTCAATTTTATCATTAAATAAATAAACCAAGTTCACTATAGATAAAGAAAATCATGTTTAATGTTGGATCATGTTTTTATTTCCACCTATGTTGACTTAGATTGATATTTTTCTATAATATTGTTTTATATTATAATTTTTGTATTGTTAACACATGCTAATAATTAAAAAAACTTAAAATTACCTATGTTTTTGTCATCAAAGTTTTATTACACTTAGCTCGTGAGCCTAATGAGCCGGCTCGATTTTTATAATGAGCCGAGCCGAGCTTCCATTTTAGCTCGTTAGTCTTAATGAGCCGAGCCGGCTCGGCTCGTTACCAGAACGAGCTTTAACAAGTCGAGCCGAGCTGGCTCGTTAGCCACCCCTATTTGCAACTGACCGAACTGCAACTATAGGCATCGGGCCACCTACCCTCGGCAGCTGGAGCGGCAACAGGGGTTGTGAAGTTAGAGGAGATGTGTTCTGACTGATACAAGCCTTCTTATCACAGGAAGACATTCGCCCATAGGCGTCGAATCAGAGGAGGCCCTACCGACAGTATGGGTCGACGACGGCGGCTGCTCTTGCTGTTGGTCTGCCACAATAAGAGAAGGGGAAAATATGAGTCTGAAGAGTGTCAGTAAAGTGGCATTATACTAGTAAAAGATCGAGTCACAAGTGAGCGACAACTTCCATATAAGAAATTAAACATAAATGATTAATCAGAAGAGGGAATTCTTGCAATCTTCTTTCACGCTGCAACCTTGGTGTCAGTTTCAGTTTTGTTCAACCTCCTCTTCTTATCCTTCCTCAACTTCCTCTTCTCCTTCAACTTTTTCTCCACCTCATTGTTTGAATTATTGTTCCTTAGCCTGTTCTCCTTACCCTTGAACACCGTCTTCTTCCTCTTCAGGTTGTTGTCCTTTTCAGAGTGTTCAGAGTCCTTACTGCATTTTTGCTTTGGATCAGATTCTTGGCATTTCATTTCGCGGGGAGTAGTCCTACAAACAGTAGAGAATAGTTAAATGTCATTAATATGATGCAACAGCTATTCACAACAAGAAAGAGAACATTTATTAGACCATACCCCGTAAGCTTCTCTGATTTGGCGGTAGGAGTGCCATCACCAGCATTTTCGAAACCAAAATCATCCTCAAGCATGGTTAAAACTTTTTCTGTAGCATTCCGGATGCTTTGACAGAATGAATACTCCATGAACAAGTCAGAGTCCACTAGAGTCAGCTCGTTACTCATATAGTACCGCATGTACTTGGCCTCCTTAGCCATTCCCTTCAAAAACATCATTTCACAGATGGTGAGAAGAAGATTAAAAACAAAAGAAAATACAGTAACTACAGAGGCAACAGTTTGTTTTGGCAGTGGCAGGCACATACTATCAAGGCGGCAGCAGATTCAGGCTCTTCATAGAGCATAAGATTCAAGGCAGACTCCCGGACATCATTGCTTAAGTCAATCAGCCCGCTGGTGTCAAACTTACATTTGAACAAGCAGCGTATCAACTCGGCCTCCTTTGCGATACACTAGATAGAATTGATTCCAATTTGGGCAGAAAAAAGTTAAGTAAGATAGTTACTAGAAATTCAGCATGGCACGGTTTGGTCAAGATTGTAAAAGGCATACCACAAACCCTGCAGCTGCAGAACGAGATTCACCACCTGATTGGATCATATTGCGTGCACGCTCCTTGATCGCACAGCTCAATTCAATATCTTCAGCACTAAGACCCCCAAGACAGTTTTCGAGAAGATTGTTCTCCATCTTGAGGCACTAGAAAGCATTGGTTGTTTTTCCACAGTGCAAATTAGTTAACGAGCGCATGAATCGATAAGACAGTCGGCATCTTGAGGCAACAACACCTTACCAGAGAGACTGCGGAACGCAGGGCATCAGCAGGATCAACATGTCCAACTGGGTCAGGCTTCTGATGGGCACAAAGAACAGCAGCTTCGTCCATATTGTGCCTGAAATAGTCCTTGAGGTATTCCTTGAAGGCAGGCCAACCAACAGGACTAGGACGGTAGGGCAGCAGCCTTTGCCATCCCCATGCTTCCTCTAGAAGATCTTTAACATGGGTGTGACAAATTAATTAATACTAGAGATTCAGACACAATAACAACAAAAGCACAAAAATTAAAGAAAGAGAAACCCATCTAATTATAGACTAAACAATCGAGACATAGAGGAAGGAAAATACAGCATTTGCACTAAGCAGGACTGCAGATCGTCATATTTATCTCCGTGAACAACAACATTTACAGCTAATCAACATCTCTTATCTAGATAGATGCATTACCAAAAGGGAACACATTATCGCTTAGAATATCAAGAATTCCTACAGGACACGTTCAACAGTTTCACGAATTCAATCGATTGAAGAACAATCAACTGTAAACGGGGTGGATCCCCAACCCCAACCATAAGAACAAATGAAACATCAAGGAATTTCTTACCTGGGAACAGGACTATATAAAGCGTCGGCGACTCAGACCACCCATCGGGATTGCTTTCTACCTGTTCAACCCATCCCAAATAACAGGCTCGACGCATGTCGTCACAGTGGAGCGAACGTTTGTGACGGAGCAAGGCGTCATCGTCCTCCGAGTCCCAGTCAATAGAGGTTTCCGATCTGCTCTCATCTTCCCCTCTCTCTGGCTCTGGTAATGTCAGGAGTTTCATTCTAGGGCTTCTTCCGGATGGAGATGGGATGCAGGGTGGGGAAGAAGAGGACGAGGCGGCGTGCTCGCTTTCGAAATTTTGCTACCCCGCGCTTTCAAAAAGAAAAATCCTTTTCTTTTCCTCCATAAAATCAGCAAAATTCGCTACCATGTGTAATAAACCAAATCGATCATTTCAATAACTAATCCACCTCATCTCTGCTCCATTTTGCCAACATTTATCGTCCATCCGGCCAAACTTCACCGGCGCCGAGCCAAAATTCCAATCTTGGTGCAGCCTGCTGAATGCATTTTTCTATCCTTATCTTTGGAGGAGCACAGGTCCATATTGAAGGAAGAACACATTTTATAAAAATAAAAGTTTTCATTTGAGTCTTATTGATATTGGTTATGAATAGACGTATCATGCATAGTATTATGGACCAGCTTAGGCTAATTGCTTTCAAGGCAGCAAGCAAACTGAGTATTGTGTCGACATTGTTTTCTGAAATTGCCATGAACGTCAACATCACTTCCGGATCCTTGAACGGCTTTTCCTCTTGCCGTATGCCATTTAGACAGTGGCCATCACACATGACACTGCCAAAACAATCACCTTTTTTTTTTCAGGTGGCAACATCGGTTTTCTTGCATGGTCAGTGGAGAACTGATGCCGTCTGAAAAGCAGCTTAAAGTTTTGTGAGATATAAACTGCAGAATGACATTGTGTTTGTGTTAAGCAATGGTCATTCCAAGTTAAGGCCAGCTTTTTGGTCGGCCTGACAAAGGATGTGCGGGAAGCTCGTGAAAGGAAGCAGAAGAAAAAGGAAAGATAAGGAGCGCACGTTAAGTACCCAAGCCTCACATTCTCACATGAACCAATCCTGCGTATGCAATTCCAACACGATAGTCATAGGGCAAGTTTGGTTTGCGCCTGGCAGGCAGGTGCCTGAGCCGCCTGACGGCCACGCCTGATCAGGCGATGTGCCATTGCGTCAACCGTTCAGGCCCATAGTTTTTCATCTCATTTAACATACTTCAACATAAGGGACGAAGTTTGAGAATAAAAATACCAAAGGATTGATTATAATGATGCATGGCGCAAAAATATAGAGCCAAATTGGATACATATTTTTCCCAAAAATAAGATTGCGAACAGCTAGTCCACTCAATCCCACACGGACAAACAGTTGCTGCTGGTGGCAATATCAAGAATCCTTGATAATAACTACTAAGTATCACCTCGTAAATGAACTTTTATACATTGTACATCATACAGTTGTTTTCTGTCGACACTTAAGTCTCTCGTAGTTATAGTTCTATTCTAACCTGCAAGCAACAAGCCTCAGAAGTGCAGCAACAGCTAGCAGATGCCCTAGGCTGTTAAGGCCCCCTTTGGAACGCAGGATTTTCACAGGAATTGTACAGGAATCAGTTGACTGTTTACAGGAAAAACGCAGGAACGGGAAAAAATCCCGCGTTCCAAAGGCCCCCTAAAAGATACTTCTTTTCCGTCCTGGACCATTTTTTAACCCTTTCTACATGCAAAGATCCATGCTGAACTGATTGAACATAAGCAGACCAATCCTCATCCACAGCATGACCGGAGCAAAACTGAAGTAACGGATAAGGCCTGGTGCATCTTCTGTTGTGCATTGGAACAAAATATTTAGTAGGAGCATGGTATCAATCTACAGCCCCTGGGTTCAACCGCCTATCACCTTCCTGGACCAGCAAACCTTCTGGCTGTGCCAAATATGACCGCCTTTGTCAATAATCCATGGTCAAAGCTGCAAGCCAGTGCGATTGCACCACCTATCATGAGTACTTTGGATATATTGCACGTCCAGTGCTTCGGCTGCTCCACCTCTATGTTGTTGCTGGATGGACTGGCCTCAACGTTGTCTTCTGTGTCGAGCTCATCGGCATTGAACATTGTGGTGACATGTGCCATGGCAGCGCACATCGAAAGAGGCTCGCCAGCAGTCCTTGCAATTTGGTATGCCCGGAGGCCAGGCTCTATCCTCTTCACGCAGCCCCACATTCCTTGCCTTACGCCAAGCTTCGCAATTTCCCATGGAATACCCATATCTTCATGATGGAACAAGAGCACCTCACATGCGGTCATCGAGCCATCACCTTTTCTTGATTCAACTGATAATAAGTATAAACAAGTATAAGCTCATGGCTCAGTGATATTGTCATCCAGTGAAAAAAAATAATACAAGTAACTAAGTGAAACTGCCCTGGTACCTGGACGGATGCACCAACTAGAGTAGTACAAGTCAACACGACGGGGTTTGCTGTGTCTTGGAACAGCGGGACGGGGAACACTCTGAAACAAGATAGAAGGTTTCATGACATCAGTTCATCTAGTTACAGCAACATTTTAACATTTAAATAATACATGAAACTTGAGATGATATAATAATAGCAGATAGCGATTTTGCGATAACAAGTGGGGCAGAGTACCCAAAAAAAAAAGGCTACTTTTAACTTGGTTACAAATTGTTTAAAAGAAGTGGCATCATCATTGCAATTATAATACCGTGATCTGTACAAACAAGATACTGAAAGGTGAGTCTTTCTTCCAAATTAATTTAACGATTTTCCTACTGGGACAAGCATTTAAACCACTGGTGTGGAGTGGTTTGGGAGCATAGAATATAACCTAAACAACAAGGCTCATAGAACTTTCCTTCATCCTTCTGTAATAGCTTTGGAACACAGCTTATGACAGCATAAAAGTGACGCATAAACGCATTACAATAATAATAAAAGCACACTTTTAGAGTCGTGTTCATGCAAAAAGGGAACTAATCCAGCAGATAGCAACAAATTCCACCCAAAGACATTGGTTAAAGGGACCATTAGGCACGTTTGTAACTGCAATCATTGATTCCAGGCATTTCTTTTAATATTAGCATGTCATAACGATGAAACTTTTGTCACCTTTGTTACACAGTAAAACGTCTTTCCAGATGCCCATATTCTGCGGCCGATGATGTACTCCCTGTCGCTGCAGAAGAATGGGAACTGCAAGCAGAATCAACCATTATAAGCAAACATATGGTTCACCATAGTTCCCAACGATTTGACCGGCGATATCATGCAAAGAACTTACCTTCCTGACCCATCGGACAACCAATGTCCCGGTCTTGGTGTCCTCTTCCAATGTCTCATGCTGAAGAAGCATGTCGTCCCAAGTGTTCTTAATCCGGAACTCATCATCCCAAAAGAAATCCCTGACAACTTCTGGTGAGGCGTCCTCAAAGATAGTGCTGCTGCGGTACTGTGGCGGGCCATTCTGGAACGAAACAAACCAAAGGAAACTTTAACTCTCGGTTTTTGCAGCCTACACATGCCTAATGCAGTAGAACTCCAGACGATTCTTTTCAGACAACAGATAGCTTAAGTAACATTTGCACATTGGTGATCATCAGGGAAACACTGAAACTACAGTAAATTTAAGAAGTGCACACACATGTCCTACTTAATTCTAAGCAATCAACCAATATTTCTGAAATCAATGTTAAATAGATCACCTCCCCAAAGTCTTCAATTCTACACTCATTCTTTACTATGACTATAGAAACAACGCTTATACAAGTGGCATAGAAGCTCTAGTTAAATCTCCAAAGATGGCTGCATACCGATTGGTCTCTTCGCCAGGCTTGGTATCTAAAGGTCGGCAAGGTGCGCTCCATCATGTGAATCCACGAGGGACCGCCATCCTTCTCCTCAACCAGTCTCCAGATGTGCATCAAATCTCCGGTGTTCACCGCCAATCGCTCCTCCTCGGGCGATGCAACGACATCAGCTCTGCATACATCGACACAGGAGCCACTCCATTTTAATCTCTACTAGTCTGTATTCGACACACAATTCAGGTAAACAGAGGTGCCACACACACCTCACCTTGGCACGACGGCCGCCGTGTCGCGGAAAGATACCTCAGCGGGGGCTGTGATGGGCGCCAGCATCGGCTGAGGCGCAGGTGGCCCCAGCGCTTCCGCCGCCGCCTCCTGCTGCTGGCCGTGGTCGCCGACGAGGGCCGCTGCCCACCGCGGGCGCCAGGCCCAGCCGATGAGCAGCCCAATGAGCGCGGCGACCCAGAGCGGCGCCGCCAGGATGGCGAGCTCCAGAGCCGCCCCGCCGAGGGTGTGCTGCCGGAAGATTCCCAGGAGCACGTCGACAAGCGCCGCCATCTCAGTCCCCCCAATCACAAACACCGCAGAAAAGATCCAATCTTTCACCGCGAATTCCTCGCCCGGGAAACAAGGCCTTGCGATAAACTCACCCCAATGAACTGATCTCCGCCGACGGAGAACACAAGAGAAGAGTTTGGGTATAGAAATAGGACTATTGGTTCCACCAAAATCTCTCTCTGTTCTCGGAGCCGTGAACCAGAGGACTGACTCACTCACACATGCTGCCTCTGCCTCTTCGTGGCGAGGCAGAGGATACCGCGCAGCAGCGGTAGCTGCACCGGGGGAAAAATCGAGAGGCGGCGCGGAACGTGTGGCGGAGGCGGCGAGGCGGGAGATGCGTGGGGGATAAGGACCGGAGTCCTGCAACCAAGAAACAAACCAACGAATTGGGATGGTGTTTGGGCCGGAGGAAGAAACAAACCAACGAAATGGCCTGGTATGTGTGGGAGGAGGCCGCGAGGGATTGGTGATCGCTAGTGGCTTGCTGCAGTGTTGATATATACCGTACGTGTAGCTCCCCTCCCTCCGGCCACGGTGTGGTCTGTGTGGTGCGGTGGGTGGAGTTTCGTTGCGTGTGGCACTGTGTTTCAGTGGCTTGCGAACCTCGTGGCTTTTCTGCGGTGGCCGGTGGTCAGGCGTTACTCGGTTGTTCTTTGCGACCACATGTGGGGGCGCAGCCTAACACTGTGACGACGGAGTGAGGGTCCACAAGAAACTACGTCCAAAATCGTATTCTTCTCATTTGAGAGGAAACAAATTGCATCTATGTGCTAACCATCTATGGATCTTTTAACCAGCATTTATCTGTAAGGTTGAGTATTTGATATTTCACCTCTTGTGTTGCACAAATAAACTACTAACGAAAGCATGGAACTAGTCTAAGACGATACGCTTCTCATCCCACATTAACCGTTCTCAAGCCCAAAACGAGTTATCAGCTCAAACAACAACTACTCCCTCCGTTCTTAACTAAATAATTGTTGTCGTTGATTTTTTAAGTTACGTTTAACCATTTAAGAACCGAGAGAGTATTTAGCTCGGGTCAAGATTGTCTCCGCAAATTTGATATGCAACAATATATATACGTGCAACATCAAATGTGTAGATTATTTAATGAAAAATGAAAAAAAATATAGGGTTTTGTACAAAGGTTCCTTTTCCACTTTTAAGATTTTTACAGTTCGTCAGACTCACAACACCGCTCAAATTGGGATTCAGAATTAGTTCTCAACTGTGCAAGATTACATGCAAATTCTCTCTAACTAATTAGTTGGAGTTGAAGACATCTCGGTCTATTAGTTGGCACGTTGACAAACACACGCTTATCCTGGAGCAGAGTTACGTAGACCACGACTAAAATTCTTAGGTGGGTGCTCGTATGCATTTCAACTAATGGTATAATCAAATAGCGAGTTACGTTGCTTTCTATGACGGATGCAGGTTAAGCTAATGGGTATAACAAAATAGACTGGACAACATCTCTTTTATGGACGGAGAAGATGGGTACTCCATAAAGAGTTCTTAGGTGAGTGTGCGCGTGTGCATTTCAGCACGTCGTTTGTGGATGAGTCCGGCCAAGCTAATGGCATGGTTAATTCAACCACACTAGTATTTTCTTTTGTGGACGGAGATATATGGCTGATGAGATTAATTAAGAATGAATGACTGAGGTGACGTATAACATTATTGATATAACAATGTAGGGTTAGGTATCACTTGGCTCAGTCGTGCTCGCAAAACATGCAAAATGACTACCTCGTGCAATGAATCAACAAGGGTGGATTAGGTTGCACGCATTGGTTGTTTCCCAGATGTTTTCACTTATTAAATGAAAGTTGTACTTTTATGTCACAAAAATGAGCTTCAGCCACCCCTTTATAAAAGGATAGGTAATTAGGTATCACCGCAATACCAAATAACAAAAGAGCGAAGAAGCATATCCCGCTCCCAAAAAGAAAATAAATATACCTTGTCAGATGCCTGCTGAAACAGTTGAGTTCAACCCTGCCGGAATTTGTCTAAACTCTATACATCATCTTCTTTTATTTGCAGCTAGCTTGATTGAAAGATCATGGCCATGGCGACAGAGAAATCTGCAGATCTCCTTGCGAGTAGCACTCGACAAGTTACAGCTTACGACGGAAGGTTCGTCGTCCCCTACATCTGTGATGATCTGCTCTTCGACATCCTGGCCGGCTCCCAGCCAAGTACGTCATCCGGCTCAAGTCCGTCTGCAAGGCCTGGCTGGCCATGCTATCAAGCCGGCGCTTCATCGACGCGCACCTCGAGTTCTCCAAGGCGTGGGCGGTGATGCTTGTCTTGCCTGTCGTGGGAGGAAGGAGTACCTGTAATAATCTGTGGATCAGCTAGGAGTAGATCGAGTGGGTGTTCTTGTGAAAATGGTCGTACCTTGACCTCGTGGTGCCGATGCCGGCCATGGACGGCGTCGGCAATGTTGGTCAGGCTGCGGTGATCCTCAGTACTGCGAGGATCACGGTGTAGACCCCGTGGCGGCGCAGAGGCGACGATGGAGTTGCTGGTGGGGCTTCCCGTCACTGGCAGCCACTTCCCTCTCGATCGGACTAGGGTTGAAGGTGGGGTGGTGTCTGTGGGATGACGAACCTCGTATCGTGAGCCTCTGGTCCCCACCTCCTCTTTATAGGGCTGCGTGACAGGGGCCCACCAGCCAGTCTTTGACTGGGCGTCCCCGATCAGGACGTGGTCAAGGGGTCCGTCTCCACCTTTGGGTTGAGGCGGTTGAGATCAATCTAACAATCTCCCCCTTGATCTCACCTTTCAATCTTTCAACTTTATACTTTGAAATAACTCTTTTCAAAGTACTCATTCCATCACAGATTAGTGCATAGAGCATGTCTCATCGTCACGGTCATATCTCGCCGATAGAATCAACAGCTACAATACACGCTTCCATTCTGGAACAGATTCTCTATTCTTTGGGCCTTTTATTGTCCGGAAAACATAGGCTATACCATGTGCCCATGTCGACTGTGCGTTCTCTGTACACACTGGGCGGTAGTTAAGCCTTTAGAAAATGGATCCATAAACACATGTCTGTTACTTTTATGCTCAATGCATTTCAATATGATTCCGGACTTTCTCCTTTACAACGCATAACTTTGTGTCAATGTGTTTGGCATCACATTTGACTTGTTGTCATAGGACTGAAATTCTTAAATGGTTATTGCTGTTGTCAACCATTATCAACTCCGGGTACATTCTTTAATCATTTTGCCTGTCCCTCAGCCTCATATCATGCTATATCATGTCTTTGCATCACATTGATGACAATCGTTTCATTCTTTTGGAGTTTTTCCACACAAAAACTCCAAGTGTGAAAGTTAGCGACAATTGTGGATTTCGCTACACACTTCACAAGTTCTCTATCTTTGTACTCACAACCTTTTGAGAGCACTTTCTATCCTTGTACTCACAACCTTTTGAGAGCACTTTCAATCTTTTAGCATGAGGCCGATATCTTTGATTCCATTCCAGTGATCTATGTCTGGACTGGACATTGTCAAAACAACCCGGATACGTATTCTGTCAGGGTAATATATTAAGCTTCCAACAGCTGAAGCATATGGTACCATATCCATTTAATCATTTTCTCATTGATTCTTTGAACACTAAAGTTCTCAAAAATATTACCCTTAACTATAAGAACAGGCGCGGTCTTCTCGCATGCATTCTTTAGAGACTTCTTTTAGCATGCATGTGTGACATTCTTAATACCCCTTTTCTTCTTTCTCAGTGAATCTAGATCTTCATAATGAGAGACATTCTACCGAGAACATTCTTTTTACTATGAGGACAAAAAAAAAAAACTTCTTTTCCTCCTGTAGTAGATTGACATCACCACTAACAAGTAGAATGCCATCCACATGTATAGGATTGAGAAATAAATTTCCCATTCTGTAACTTTATACAAATACAATTGTCCTCTTATTGTCTTTAACCCAAAATACAACTGATTCTTTTAACTTTTAAATGCCATTGTCTAGAGTCTTGCTCTAGTCCATAAATGATATCTTCAAGAAGCATTGCTTATATTCTTTTTCTTCCATGACAAAACCTTTAGGTTGTGTCATATAATCATCTTCATATTGATCCCTTTGATAATGTTGTCTTTTCCTTTCATCTGATGTAACTCAGATCATGATGTGCAACTAGCACCCATTATAATTTATTTATTCTCTTTGGAGTCACATTAGGATTGTAGACCCATGACGGCCTACTGTTTTGGCTCCATTGAGCATCTCCATTCCTTTTGGAGTCACATTTAATAATGTGGACCCATAACAGTCTACTGTTTTGACTCCATTAGGAATTTCTTCTTAAATTCCAAACATCGTCAGAATTAATCTTTTTCATTCCATCTTACAAAGCTTCTTGCCATTTATACAAGTGAATACCTGTTATGGCTTCTTCAAATGAGGTGGGATCACCCTCCATGACCCTCAAGGTCCTCAACTATTGGCACTTCTTTCATGTGGGATGTTGTTTGCTCTTTTATTGCCCAGAGGCATCTGATTCTATCATAAAAGTGGACATGGAGTCCTACTTCTCTTTATTGCCTAGACACTTGTATAACAAGGTTTTTCTTTGCTCATTCATCTTCTTATAGAGCTAACAACAGGTGTTGTATAGGTCATACAACATGCTCCCCCAGATACAACATGTTCTATTCAAGTCTAAGGAGTCTGCATACAATGTTCCCCCAGATTACTCCATCTTCTTCAAAGATGACATATCTTTAAAACTTTCTTGTTTGGGTATATTCTGTTAAACTTTGCTCATATGACGCATAAGCACCATCTTTGACTTCTTCCTATCGGAACTGTTAAAGATCCAGGAATGTAGCTATCTCTTTACTTTAGGGGTATCATTATTATGACCGTCGTCGTACTCCCTGACGATCACATCATTTATAGATCACTTTAGATTATCTGAAATATAGGGGAGTATCTTTCTAAATTGTCTTTCATTTCTCCCCCTCGAAATGTGGCGTGAACTTTTCTGCCACAATTTCGAAAACCATTCTGTAATTCTTGTGAATGAGGAAACATGGATTATCTATTATTGCAGACATCTGATCACTTCATGCGAAATGAAGTTATTTATTAACTCATATGGGAGTACTTTTTCCTCATTTCATTTCAAAACTCAACAGAGTTCTTTATCAATAGTACTTTCGCAAGTCACTCTTGCATATCATTCTTATCTTTAGGTTCGTCTGTGATCTTTTATTCTTTTTAGACTCATTGAGTGCTTAATGATTATGACACATAAAAGTGCACGGTTAATCATATGATAGCATGAAAGCTACACCATATCTTTCTCCCAGAATGGGATTCATTAAAAGCACGTGAGTCATTACATCTTTCTCCTACCATGCAGGATAACTCCTTTTTCTCCCGCTATACGGGATTTTTATGACATAAAAATTATGCCAATTTTACCCCGCCATGCGGATAATTTCCCAGACTTTTCCCGCCATGCGGGTATTCCCTGAAAGGGACATGCATGCCAGTATTGGCTCTTTTGACTGTATATTCAATCATCAAATTCAGAAATAAATCCGAACATGCTTAATCCGACTTTGGTCAAACCAACCACATATATCTCTTATTGTATCTTATATTGTGATGACTGAAGATGAGAATAAATTCTTCTTTATGGAGAGTACACGAAAGACTTTCATCAAGCGAGACTCTCAATGATCTATCTCTTTCTTGAATTAATATCCGAGAATTCTTTTCTTTTGAAGCCATTCTTTAGAGAAAACATACTCCCTCATTCTTTCGGGTCACACGTACCCAGTCTATTTTCTTTACTGCCATCAAGAATGAAAGCATGAAGATCTTTTGTCTGAGAAAATATTCAATAAAAATAAACAATTAAACTTCGTAAACTTCATGTTCTATTCTATATTACCTTTGGGAAGAAAATAAAATAAGAAATCATTCTTTCTACATTAATTCCACATCACCTTTGGGCAGAAATGGAAATAACATATGAAAAATCTCAATTATCTGTTAAACATTGCTCCTCAAATTAAATTCTCCCTTTGGTTCGAATTTAATAAGAAGATAATCATCATCAATGCAGCGGAAGCAAGAAAAAACACATTTATCTAATCAAGAGCATTTCTTGATCTTTATCTGTTCTCCGAAAAAATGATCACTATGATGAAGAAATTTACCCGAGAATTGATCTTTTAAACATTAAACTCATGAAATTATAATATCGTTATCATCAACTTTGGTCAGAAAATAACAATACCATAATTGACTTTAAACAAATATCTTTATACTCCTCTAAGTAAATTAGAGGAGAATCTTTTACTTTGCAGCGGAAACTTTACAACAATAAATCTATTTAGAAACAATATCACTGTAGACTTTTTCCTTTGGAAACTCTCTTATCTTTAAACTCAATGATGTCTTTCACCCATAGGGAAATCATCATTTAAACTCAATAATCTTTATGCAGCAGCGAAAAACATGAATAAATTACTTATTCATAAGCATCCATTTAAACTCTTCTATTCTCCAAATAATTTATCCCTTTGGTTCAAAATTAAGAGGAGATATAAAGCATCTTGTATCAAAAAAAACTATGCGTGACACTCCATAAATCTTATTCAGAAGCAATACTTTCACTTTTCTATTCTCTAAACAATTATCTCGTTGGTTCAAATTGAATAGAGATAAAAACTATACAAAATTCATCAAAACATATGCTTCTGAAAAACAATAAGAACAAAATGGGACTTACTGTGCAAATTGCGGCCCACAAAATTCCATCCAGTCCTCCCGTACTGGGCCTCAAGCCCGACAACCAGCGGCCAGGCCGTCGAAGTGGCCCAGCTACGGCACCGCGCTCCCATCCCACCTGGGCCGGAAAAGTGGCCCAGCAGCTCTCGGCCGATTCTGGCCGTCCACCTCAGATCCGACGGCTGAGCGGCATTTTCGTAGCAACAAAACCGTCAGCCGGCGCCTCTCCCCCAAAAACCCTAGACCATTTCTTTCTCTCTTCGTTGGACGACAGCGGCGGCGGAGCGGGCCTCTTCCCCAGCGGCGGTGGCCACCGGCGGCGGAGGGCTTCGCCGGCGCGAGAGCGCGGCTGCTCCTCTTCCTCTTTTCTTTCTTCTTTCCCCTTCTCCTCTTCTCTAGTCCGCGCCATGCGAGATCCAGAGAGTGTGAGCGGCGGCCATGGCGGCCGGAGGAGGGTGGTGGCGCCGCCGCGGGTCCCCTCGCCGGCGAGTGCGTTCCCCGCGAGGGAGAGCGCGCCGCCGTCGAGCGGTTTCGCGACGGTGCCCTGATGCCTCGAGCCCGATGCGGAGACCGCGCGGCGGCGCGGCCTTGTCTGTGGCAGCTCGGGCTCTTTTCCCGCGCTCCGGCGGCGGTGGTGATGGCGGTGAGCGACCGAGGTGAGTCCCTCCTCGGCGTCCATTTCTTTAATCTGGGTTCTAGGGTTAGGGTTTAATCCATTTTCTTTTCTTTTTTTTTTGTTCTTTGATTCGAGTTCGAAACTGTTGTATCTTTCGATTCGTGATGAATCCTTTCTGTTTTCTTTTCCTCGGATCCAACCAATGCGCGTGCCGCCGGCAGCACTCGCCGGCGCGCCGCTCGGTCACTCGAGGTCTTTTCTTTTTCTGTTCTTCCCCAATCTCAAACTACTCACTAGATCCGGCTCTTGATACCATTGTAATAATCTGTGGATCAGCTAGGAGTAGATCGAGTGGGTGTTCTTGTGAAAATGGTCGTACCTTGACCTCGTGGTGCCGATGCCGGCCATGGACGGCGTCGGCAATGTTGGTCAGGCTGCGGTGATCCTCAGTACTCCGAGGATCACGGTGTAGACCCCGTGGCGGCGCAGAGGCGACGATGGAGTTGCTGGTGGGGCTTCCCGTCACTGGCAGCCACTTCCCTCTCGATCGGACTAGGGTTGAAGGTGGGGTGGTGTCTGTGGGATGACGAACCTCGTATCGTGAGCCTCTGGTCCCCACCTCCTCTTTATAGGGCTGCGTGACAGGGGCCCACCAGCCAGTCTTTGACTGGGCGTCCCCGATCAGGACGTGGTCAAGGGGTCCGTCTCCACCTTTGGGTTGAGGCGGTTGAGATCAATCTAACAGTACCACCTACTGGATAGGCTTCCACAAGTACAATAGTAATGGCAGCGATGTCGCCGAGCTGGTTCATGGCGAACACTTGCCGAACGGCGTCGCTGGATTAATTTCAGCTATGCATTGCGACGGCTTTATCCTCGTCTGCACACGAGACGAGGGGACGATGGTGTGCAACCCGGCGACCAGGGAGTTTGTTTCCCTGCTGAAGGGACGCCAGGATCCTCATGTGCACGCGGTTGGATTTGGCCGCGATCCTCGTACCAACGAGTTCAAGGTGGTGAGGTGGTTCTTCCTACCTAAACCCGGCGAACCTTGTACTTCCAACGACAGGGTTGAGGTACTCTCACGCTGGGAACCACGACTAGCTATAGCATGGCAGCATGGAGGAGAGTCGTCAATCCTCCGCGCTTCATCGATACGCAGTGGCGGATCCACCGGGGCAGCAGGGGGGTCTCAAGCCCCCCCTACTGGCTGCCGATCAGTGGAGCCCCCCCTTGAGCCCCTCCTAAATTTTCGTAGCCATGGAAGAGAGAGACCGATGGCTGGAGGTTGAAGAAAAGAGAAAAAACGAGATTCTAGTGGAGAAGTGGGCTAGAACTTCACCTGCTGGCCCATCGCTCTATTGATTCTTTGAGCCCACTCGCGGCAGCTCAGTCCCAAACGACCACAGCCCAATATACTTCGATCTAGCGGTCCAGTTCATCTCCTGGGATCGTCTCCCTCAAAAAATTTCCTGGGATCGTCTCGCTGCATAGCTGAGTGCGCCTTGAGATAACGAGATTGCAGGCGGCGAGGGAGAGGAGCTGGGCAAGTGAGGCCAGTACGCGAGGGCACATCTGTTTTTAGCTCACCGGCAGCAGACGCAAGAAGCAAGAAAGCAAGCGACGCGACGCGAGGTAGAGCAGGCGCACGGCCGCACAGCAACACGGCAACCGATGGTCAAGCTTATGCCAAAGTTCAATATTGCTGGTTCAAAGGTTGCTGATTGCACTACTCTATAGGTTTTAGTTAAACACTATAATGGCTAATTTTTCCACTACCAGTTTCGAAAAAAAAAATCCACTACCCTATATATATTCAAAACGTGTACAAACAAATTGCACTCGCTTGTTATTATCTCTATATCTTTGTGTATAAAATCGTCTAAAACATGTTCAAATTATGCATCAGACGATTTGAACCATGGTTACGGAAATGTGGTCTAGAGTTCAGACGTTCAGCCCCCCCTACAATTTCGGTCTGGATCCGCCACTGTCGATACGAACAGGTCGGTGCACGTTCGAGGCTTCATTTACTGGGCTCTCCAACCACACTATGATCCCAATGAGCAGGACGAGCTGGTCCGCTTCAGCTTAGCTGACGAGACTTTCAGCGTCGTGCCGTATCCTCCGTGCACCATTCGGGTGTCTGAAATCAGATTTGATATCACCTATCGTGCTCCTCCTCACTGCCCTCGCCATAAATGCAAGTTTCTCCACCTCTTTCTTTTTCCATTCAAGAGGCAGGACTAATAAACTGGTCCGCTTTTTGGATATGGGTCAGCAGAAGATCTTCTGCATGTGCTCTATATCTGCACTGCAGTACAAGGCGTGCCATCACATTTTAAGATGCCACTCCGGGCTAGATTTGTCCGTATTTAGATTATAGGTTTTCCTTCTTCCTTTTTTTGGCCTTTATTTGGGACTTTGTTCTTTTTTTTACCTTTTTATTATAATGACGGGCAGCTCTCTTGCCGATTCGAGGAAAAATTTGTAGTGTTTTATTTGGCTCTTTAGTCACAGGAGTTAATGGAAATGGCATCACTTGCTAGCTAGTAGTTTTCAGATTCCAGTTTCCACTAACACAGTATTATAACTGCGTAACTATACAATGTTCTGAACGATATAAAATCTGATAATTATCTGGCATCTACTAGCACAGTAAGAAATTAGCGAGCATGTACTCAAAGTTTACAGGAACAGACGCAAAAATGTTAACTGATGGATCATGAGGTGGCGTACATTCGTCAGTAACTGCTCTTTAGCCAAGGAATGCGTAGGAACTACAGAGAAAATAAATAGGAAGACACATGTAAGCATTGTGCTATGACTCTGTAGACCATCAAAAGCACAATAGCTAGTAACTGGCCTCTCAGAGTTGAGAAAAAAGGCAACCAGGGAAGCTCCTTTTAAAATGTACTAAATTTAGCAAAACCACATTTATACTAAATTTTGTTTCTACAGAATTTAAAATTAAACTTTCATCATTTCGAATTATGGAGGATAGGCTTTCTCATTGCAGTCTGAACAATCCTTGGTTTCTTTACATAGTCGACAATACATTTTTGTTTTATAGAAGCGAGGAAGATAAACTAACAATATACATTCTCTCTATTGAAGAATCCAATTAGTAAATGCTCTTAAAGTCTTCTTTTACTCCCTTGTTTCCCTCTTTTGAATCACGGCTCAGGCCAATTGGCGCCTTATAGAAACGCTAGAGATTTACAGTCAGAAGATCCCCATCCGGACATCTGGCATGTGTTCTTCATTTCCGGTATAGGTTACATTACATGGTTCCACATTCATCCACTATACAGTCTACAAGGTCCCACTGGCATTCATTGTTAACAATGACACAAGTCACACCAATGGTTTCTATATATACTTGTGGCATGCGTGGTTCCACTTCCATGGCAAAATGTCCCCCCTTCCAAAATCTGAGAGCACGGAGCAGGAAGAATGAGTGGTCCTAGGAGCAAAAGGAATGGGGACATGAAGGGATGAAATTGCTTAATTTCTTATCTAACAAAGGAGATGAATATTAGGATAGCTGCTTTCTAGACCTTCTCATTCATGTGGTTCTAAGGTGCCCCTAACTCTTCATTTTGCAAGTACAATTTATTCAGTGAGATAATAAACTATTCCAAATACATTGGAGGAACCAGATGGCGAGTCAGGAAGGGGAAGAATGTGAGGGTATAAGAGCACTGGGAATGAGAACATTGAGGAAAGCCAAGCTTGGAGATTTCCTCTCATCAACAGGGGTAGACATCTAACTTGGTGTTTCCCGATGCCTCTCATTCCTACTGTTCTTAGGCCCTCCTTCCTCTTCCTTTTGGCTTGCGTGATTGTCTTGATGAGGTAAAATAGGGCACCACATGTACGGCAAGATAGGAATGGGAAGTACCGAGCTCCTAAGAGCAGTGGACATGGGAAATGGAGTAAGGCCTACGTCCTCTGCTCTATTGGCTAAGATTGGGAGATTCTAAATTTTCTCATGCATCCAATGCCGATGTTCTCAGGTACTCATTCCTCTTTGTACTCACAATGTACTCGGAATACATGATGTGTATTTTTATTTTCACATATGCACATTTTGTTTAATGCTCTCTTTTTCTTTAGAAAAATAGGCTAAATGAATATTTGAAATCCATTTTTTCTTGGCATTTATTCAAATATTCTCAAGTTCTTGAGTGACCTTACTGTATAAGTTAGCATAACTGCTAAGTTAACAACTAAAATTTTCACTACTGACTTCTGAATAGTAATAAATATTACACTAATGTATTTGCCAGGTAGCATATGATGGAAAGAAACTCATTTATCAAAAATGAATAAGAACTGGCACAAAACTTTAGTTGGTAACAGTGCCACAGGTTACAAGTTGGTAACAGTGTCAAAGGTTACAAGTTGGATGCACACATGCTCTCTCAGAAAGGAAAAAACACAGTTTTCTTGCTAGTCTTTGACACTGAACCCGTGCTAAAGACAGATAACAAATCGAACATACACCAGGTGTGACTTTGAGTTGGGAGAAGACAACAGAGGAAGAACAAAGATGATAACATATAAAATGTGACTACTGCACTAAGCATATGCTAACTATTGCAATTTTTAGGTGAAGAGGAATCATATCATTGCTTAGTTAGCAAGTCACCTGTAAAAAAAAGGACTAAACTAATGAACTGATACAACTATGACAAAGCATTATGGATGGGAACAAAAATGCATATTTATTAGTTAAAAGTAGAACGAGAAAAGCTGGAGAAGATTTCTCTGAACACTGGAATTCTTTACCTGCAAGAAGCGGCAACTGCAGATTGGTACAACAATTGTCTGTGCAACCTCTCTTGAACTTTGGTGACGCTGATGCCTTGGAAAAATGCTTGCGCTGAAACAAATCAGTGTCAACTCAATGTGTATTACAGCTTAAGGTTGAATACATTCATGACCTGCGAAAAAAATATATTCTAGTTTTACCTTCCAAGTTCTACAACACCAATGATGAAAATAGCTTTTGACATTGTATGAATGTCTTTGGTTGCTTATGATAATAATAACAGGCTCAAGGTTTCATTCCAATGCCCAAATGGGCAGATATAGATATACAGTCAAGTGTACACATGCAAAGAACCCCTTGTATATCAGAAGCTAAATATATATCAGCACATATACATGTACAAGTAACAGCTTCAGAGGCAAGTAATTGTGTTTCTAGTTATTTCTTTATGGTTAGGACTTTCTACTTCAGGCCTGGAAACCTACTTGTATAGAAGAGAGATACATAAAGAGGCAAGTTAAGGCCGTTCTTCAGTACTCTCCCTGGCCTATAGCATTGACAAAGTTACTAGTGATACAGGTCCCACGGTCCCACTGCGATTAGTGCGCCACGAACATAGTGAGTTCACTAGTCAATTGACTACAACACTGAAGAGAGATCCAAAACCCTCTATAAATGTACTCGATAGTTGGAAAGGGTTGCTTGAAGTTATTTGAGGTCTGAGGGTGAGCTCGGAAAAGGAAGAGAATGCTATAAGAGCATTAGGAATGGGAACATGAAGGAAGGCATTTGATTTAATGTTTTCCTGATGCCTCCTATTCCTATGGCTCTTAGGTTCTCTTTCCCCTTCCTATGGTTCGCAAGATTGACATTAAGAGATAAATATTAAGACAATATATTCAGATGGGGACACATTGCGTTGGTTGTGATACACGATAACGAAGAATGAGAGGCCCATGGGAATCGGAACATAAGAGGAAAGCTTGTTTGTTTTCTCATCTAGAAATGGAGGTGGAATTTGGTTTCCTGCTTCTCAGTGCTTCCCATTCCTATTGCTCTTAAGCATCCCTTCCCCTTCTTTTAGCTTATAATACTTTTTCTACCACGGAAAACAAAGGTGTGAGCACACATATTTTGATGATGAGGACTTCAGTGAGCCAGGAAAAGGAACATATGAGGGTTTGAGAGCAACGAGCAAGGCAACATGCAGGAAACCATAAGCTCTCCGTAACACTGGATGTTGACATACGTTTCAGTTTTCCTGATTCTCAGTGTCCTGGAGCAAAGCCAAGTGAATAAGACCCTGGTGCCTCGCCTAAATTTTCAAGTGTCTGTTATTTTCAGTATCTTAGATAGATCTATACCAATGCTTTCTTTTCCATACGAAACTCCGACTATGTGTCTGTTATTCATCTGCGCTAACAATTCTGCCTGTCCTTTGATATGGTAGGCTCTGTAACCAAACCATACTTGGTTTTGGTTATGATATGATGGAAAATGGGGTTTGTTCCCTTCTCAAAATAAACATTTTTATCAAAAACGTTCTGAAAATAAACATAATGCAGTACATCTACAAAATTAGCATAACTATCTAGTAAAGAGATAGGAAGCTTTTGAGTT
This sequence comes from Eragrostis curvula, assembly GCA_007726485.1. Classification (NCBI taxonomy): domain Eukaryota; kingdom Viridiplantae; phylum Streptophyta; class Magnoliopsida; order Poales; family Poaceae; genus Eragrostis; species Eragrostis curvula. Next base: position 2,796,131 of record RWGY01000045.1, read on the forward strand.
GCACATACAGCAACGATTACATTTTGCTTCGAGGGTATACTGACAAATAGTTTTAAGGGCACAGCAACCACATGCAAAAAATGGTATATTTGACAGTACAATAGAAAGAAGGTCCATTTTAACATCTGAATCTCTACCCCCAAATAAATGGCATAATTAAGCAGTATTGTACTCTCAATATAGAAAACGATGAGCTACTTACTAATCTAATTTATTAAGCTTTAATGGAGCAGAGGCACTCTACCAGGATACAGCCTTCGAACGAATTCTGTTTGTCTGGGACTTCGTTTATTTGAAAAGTTGGGCTTAACAGAAAATAGAAAGGAAGCATCAGCAATGTCCATCAAATTAGTTTGTGGTTTTATATCCTTGTTCAGTTGCTCCTAAAGTGATCAAATTAGTGCGTGGTTTTATTTTTCCCGTCCAGATGAAAATTCAAGGTTCTATCAGGGTTGTTGGCTATCCATATATGCATAGCAATGCCATCCTTGCTGGAGTACATTGACAATTGAATTCATAAATCTCACCTGCCATCAAATGCTGTGTCTTATGGACCACATGGCACACCATACAACAAATGCATTCATTGTACATTGTACTATCAGAGGTCTATATATACTCTAACATGCAGGAATTGTTCAACAACTCAGACTTCTCTGAACATTGTAGTTGCAGGCACAGACGTGAGTCTGGAAGAGGATGAAAGAGAAAGCTTAAGTGCAGTGGGAATGGGAACATTATGGAAAACATGAACCATTTGTTTCTTCTAGCCATGAGGCAAAAACATGGTGTTTTCCGATGCCTCCCATTCCTATTGTTCTTAAGGGCTCCTTCCTCTTCCTTTTCGCTCACAATTATTTTAGTGGGGACTGGGGAAGGTAAAGAATGCCATGCACATGATTTGATGATGAGAGCTCAAGCTTGAGACAGGAAAAGGAAGAATTGAGGGCCTAAGAGCAGTGGGCATGGGAACATGGAGGAAAGCTTAACGTATGCTTTGCCTCTTGGCGGCAGAGATCTTGCTTCAAGCTTTCCTGATGCCTCCCATGCCTATTGTTCTTCGGCTCTCCTTCCCTTTCCTTTTGGCTTACAACGCGTTAGAGTGCACGGTTGCTTTGATTCCTGAGGTAATCAGTGTGCATGGTTACAACACTAAAGCTTAACGTTTTAGAGTTTGTTTCTTTGTATCTACATGTATGTTAATGTGAGGGCTTTCTTCAAGTGGTGTGATGATTCAACTCACACATTCTATGTCTTCTGACGATAAACTCAGAAAGATTATTTGACAGATGAAGCTAAAAGTACAGTTTTAAAAGAGTCAGAAAGAGTACATTCAGATCAAGTTGGGAAGATGAAGAAAAGAACATTGGGCCAGGGAACACGGAGGAAAGCATGAACTGTGATTTCCCTTTAAAGAAGGGTCAAGTTCTTCTTTGTCTCAACACCTCTCAAGCTTATTGCTCTTAGGTGTTCTTTCCTCTTCATATGAGCTTACAAAATGCTTATTATTAAGGAAATAAATGACAAATACATGGGATTGTTGCCCAAGCTTAATAATGTAGGTTATCAATAATACAGTAATATACAACATTAAACTTCATACTTGTGCCAAATTGTTAATGAACTGAATCGTAAGAAAGTTTTGGCACAAATAACCCGATACAGAGAATTTCATTGAATTGACAAGTATCAAGCAACAATTAGCAAGTTATATCATAGATTAACAAAGTGCCACACAAATGGCTATCACGGATAATTGCAGAAGAGGATATTGAAAAGAAATTGCAAAAAAGGACGACAACATGTTATATTGGTAATTGGTATTGCTATATATGCCTACACTGGTATTACTTTTTAAATTATTTTATTGCTGTTGATCATGATTGGTATCTGCTAATCAAACAAGTTGCAAAATCAACGGTTCAGTTCTAGGTTTGCCTTTCCTTTGCTACTTTGTACAAAGTTTTGATCTATCAGTTCCTTCAGTTCACTTAAATGTGATTCCCCTAATGTTAGTGAACTCATATAAGAAATCTTGAATGGAATAACAAAGAACTTTTGTTTCTCTCTCCTAGCGTTTTGCTTTATTTAGGATCAAGGAGTTACCAGTTGGCTTAATAGACATGTATAGGAAGAAGATACCCTGAACCCCTCTCTACAAATTAGCTGTAATATCAAAATATATTTCCTGGCGCACTTCATTGAATGGCATGCATGATAGCGTGCCATGGAGTAGGTGTATCCACAGCTTTTACTCAAAAGGATCTTGTACAACCTAAAGAAACTACACTACTCCATGGCACGCTACTCAAAAGGATCTGTTTTCACATCCAAAATTGGATGTAGGCATCTTCTATGTTTTCCTGATGCCTCCCATTCCTATTGTTTTTAGGCGTTCCTTCCTCTTCCTTTGGATTACAAAACTGTTCAAGTGATGAAAATAAAACATAATCATGTGTAGGCATAGGTTACGAGGTGTTGAGGGTGAGTCGGAAAGAGGAAGAAACAATTCTAAGAGCAATGGGCATGGGAACATGGAGGAAAGCATGATTTTCTCTTTTCCTCTAATTACAGGTGCAGATTTGTTACATGCTTTCCCAATGCCTCCCAAGTCCCATGCCTATTGTTCTTTGTTGTTCCTTCCCCTTACCTTTGGCTTACACTACTGTTTTAGTATGATCAAATCGCAAGTTGTCAAGGTCACAAACATAAGTTGAGACGAGAGAAACTCGTAATCTCGGAAGCACACTGGGAATGGGAACATGGATTTTTCTCTACAATTAGGGTGGATATTTGACTTAGTGCCTGCTTCCTCTGCTAATTTATTTGATATACTAGAAACTCTCCCTTTCATTTTCCCCTTCAAACTAGCGCAATCAGCTAGCTCAATGTGAGCAGCGAATTAGCAGAAAATTGGTATATAACTATATGATTAAATCGATCAACAGATAAAAAGTAGATCGGCCATACAAGATGTGCATGACAAGTAATTTCCCGTTGATTTGAAATCCAAACTATCAGCCAAATCATCTGACGGGTATAGAGGAAGAAAAGTTTCCCTAGTCACTATCGCATATCTTAATGCGGGGAGGGGAACTCACCGAACCAGCACCCCGCCTTGTGTCGATGGGCAGCGGGAGAAGAGATGACGCCAACCCAATCCTCCCGCGCGAGCTGGAGCCACCGTCGTCGCATTCTGCCCTCAAGCTCGGAGGGCGCCGCCGCAGGTGGCGGAGTCAGAGGCAACCTCGAAGCGAGCTGGAGCCACCGCCGTCGCATTCTGCCCAATGCCCCGAGGTCTTCGGTCGCCCTCGCCTATCGCAGCCTCGGTCGTAGGCTCGACAGCGCGACCATCTCGGAGCGGGCGGGCGCCAGCGGCCGGCGGCGAGGCGGTCGTGGGGTCGATGAATAGTCTGTGGGCCTACGCGCGAACATCGGCCCTGTTGTCATCCTCTGGCCCAGAGGATTGGGCCTCAATTCAGGGTCAAGCGGGCCAATTTGTGTTTTTGCCCTTCGACAGAAACTTGTTGGCTTACCGTGAAGCGTCGGACGACATTTTTTTTTTTTTGAAGGAAATACGCCCACTAAGCCTAAAGCTCCATTAATCTAGGAGATCGGTACATTTGCAAAAAGACCCGTACAAGGATCAAGTCTTAAAATGAGGTCTTTAAGCAACACCCTGAGGACATAAACATGATTAAAGATTACAAAAGGATCCTCGGAGCAACTTTGACACCAAGGCTGGAGATGAATCCAGCGTTGCTGTAGCAAAAGCCATCGCCAGAAGATGCAGACCCGGCCCGTCGATGCTTCCGAACTAAGACAGAAATTGAAGACGCTTCCATCCTTGCTGGGACCTGACAGTGAGCATGGCTTGAATCCGTAGAACCACTGCAGCAAAGATGGCATAAGGCCTCTGGATACATGCCGATTGCCGTGCCGGCGGTCCACCCGACAGACGCCTCAACAAAAGCACCAACTGGAGAGGTAGAAGAAGAACAAACTTAGATTTTGGATGAGCTTCATCGTGTTTGTTCCATTGGAGCCATCCCGAACGAACTTGGGGATCAGCATAAAGCGATCAACCCAATCCGGGAGCCCATGGCGTCGATTAGTGGTCGCAGCACAAGAAACACTCCAACGAGTACCACACCATGGCAGTATTGACACCAGAGTAGTAGAGAAGAAGCACAGGGGAGAAGTACACCCATCGGGGAGGAATCTAATGGGGAAAACAAAAGGCATCACGCCTACTACCACTTGGGACACCATAGAAGGAGCTCAATGAGTTGCTGGCGAAGAACAAATCACCACTCACGGTGGCGATGCACAGCAGACGAAAGAAGCTCCAAACTAAAACCTACTTAAGCTAGATCTAAACTATTGTTGTACACAGGATGGGTCCCTCACCCTGATCCACGCCGCCGGCGAGCCGGAGACGGAAGGGGAGGGGCCAGATCGGCCCTCGAGCGACGACTTCTTTTCCCTTTCTTCTGTAGCGTCGGTGAGGAGGAGAGGGTTCGAGAGAGAGTGATCCATGCCTTTTCTGATTGAGCGCAACCGGCGTGCTTGCGTCCAACTCGTCAGACGACTTGATGAAGCAAGTAGAGAAGAGGAGCAGGCAGCCAAAAAAAGAATAAACACCAGAGACTGATGACTTTCTTCGTTGTCAACTGCTAAGCTTGCACCATGGTCAGTTCAATCCTGCTCACTAACTTTCTTGCCACTTGCTGTGAGCCTGATGCGGCTATTTATTACAAGAAGAAAATCATCAGTCTCCAAGGAATTAACTTGTTGCATTTCGTTGACTGGGAATAGCAATTAAATGTAATGCATAAAGATATAATGGTGATTGTTAGTGTGGTTCTATGTTTGGATCCGTTGGGCTACAAATTAGGCCTAGTCATGGATTGCAAACTTGATTTATTTTTGTACCATCATTTTTTATTTTTAAAAAATATTTTTGAGCCTCTAGACAAGGAGTAGTTTGTTATTTTTTTCCTGTATCACATACTCACTCCATCCTAGAATGATCAACGCATTAGCAAAGTCATAAAATCAAACATGATAGCCGCTATTGCCCTGTCAGTTTTCCTCATAGCACTGCTGCGAAGATGATTCAACATAGGAGTAGATCATTCTGTTATTCCACCAATAAATGCTGGTGATTTTCTTGACTTTAAAAATTGCCATGCTCCCCATGCCTAAAAAACATCTTTTCAGAACAGCAATCTTAGCGTGGACTGGAATGTTGGCTCATGTTAGTCTTCTTTGAAGACTGGCCTTCGAGAACACCGAAACTTTAACATCACGGGGGCTCTGTTTATTTCGTCTTGAAATTATCAAAAACCGCTTCTTACTATAGAAATTGTTAAAAGCTGGATTATGAAAGATGATGGTGGAAAAGCAGAGAATGTTTGTTTCGTGGATGTGTTTAATAATGGCTATAGTTATAGCTCATTAGATGTTACTTTGGTACATTTGTATGGCAAAAGCTGAGAAAATCTAAGGATTCTTGGACTCGACAGTATAGAGGCGCGTTGTTATAGCTGAGGGAAAACTTGATATTGTTTACGCTTCAACTTATATAATCAACTTTCATGATACAAGTGACCATCCCATGTTGTACAAGCAGCCATCCATTAAGGCAAACAGTCTCCTCCTGCAACTAGCACTCCATGTCAGAAACGCCATGGTCCCCCAAAACCCTAATGCAAAAGACCCTGCAACGAAGGACCAGTATAGCAGCAGTGTATCAATGGCATCTGATGATATAATTACTTCTTGCTTGTGGGGCGTGGAGCAATTCTTGTTGATAATTTCTCCACAAAGGTTGCAGTTCCCCTCAAACGACGATGCATTGAATGTCATGAACTGCGACTGGAATGGTATCATGCCAGATAGGTTGTTGTAAGCAACATTGAAATAGCACAAGAAAGAGAGGTTGGTCAGATGCACCGGGAGGCTCCCATTGAGGTGGTTGTGAGAAAGGTCTAGGCTCTCCATGTCTTCCAGGTACAGGAAAGTCTCCGGTATTGGGCCAACAAGGTGGTTGTGTGACAGGTTAAGAGATTTGAGCTGCCTCAAGAATCCAATAGGCTGAGGAATAGTGCCAGTCAATTGATTCATTGATAAGTCTATGGCTGTCATGAGCACCAGAGGCTCTCCCTTGTATGTGAGGTTCTCCCCTTTCGTTGTAAAATCAACAGACATACTTCTTGTTACATTGCCCGGGAAAGGTTCATCATTAATGTATAGTGGTAGATCCGTCCAATAATCATTGTAGAAGCAACTCGGTACCTCCCCGGAGAATCGGTTATTGGAGAGATCAAGGAAGTGGAGGTGGTTGTTTGAGCAGAGACCAAAAGGTATAGCACCGTGGAAATCATTTCCTCCCAGGAGGACTATGCCAAGATCCTGAGAGCTGCTGAGGATGCCGTCATGGATTATACCTGACAGATCGTTATTCCTGACATTGAGTTCCTTTAGCTGCGAACTGCTGGACAAAACTGAGGATAGGTTGCCCGAGAACCTATTATTCTCGAGAATAAGGTGAACCAGCTCTGTCAGGCTCCAACGCGAGGGGGGCATAGGCCCCGTAAGGTCATTGTCTGACAGCAAGAGTGATGTTAAAATTGATCCATTCCCGTTTAGTGATGGCGGTATCTCTCCAGTGAGTCTGTTAAATGACAAATCAAGCACCTGCAATGAAGTAGCCTCTGCTAGTGATGGGACACCACCGTACAACAAGTTGGAAGACATGTCCAAGTACTCCATACTTGCGAACGGACTTGCGAAGTCATCAGGAATCACCATTGATATCCGGTTGTTGGACAAGTCGAGCACCTGCAGCACCGAGGTCATGTTACCATCTAGCCATTTTACGGGAACCATTTCAATGAAATCTATGTTGTTTCCTTGCAACAAGAGGATATCTGACAGGTTGTAAATGAGCCATGATGGGACAGTGCCCCGTAAGGAACATCGTGAAAGGTCGATCCCAGATAAGCCCATCTGAGTCGACAGGAAGGCTGGGATGGCTCCATTTCTTCTCTTGTTGATGATGCAATCACTAAGATCTAGGTATTCCAGCTGGAATAGTGGTGTCCACGTCTCCAGCTCTGTTTCGATCTCCAGTTCCGGATTGTTTGACAAGACCAGTTCGCTAAGCATTGAGTAATTTGCAAGCCAGGAGAACACGAATGTGCCAGTTAGGTTGTTCCCACCGAGGTGTATCGTCTGCAGTCGGGTTAAGTTGGCAAGCAAGTTTGACGAAATCTCCCCTCTGAGAAAATTGTGCCCCATGTTCAAGTAGTTAAGCCGGTGCAGCTTTCCCAAGCACGGATTGATAATCCCATGTAGCATGTTGGCACCAAGGTTCAGGAACTCTACTTTACGGAGCTTACATATACCTGTTAGGCAAAATGAATTGAATCCCTATTAACACAGGATAATAGTTCATTGGCCACGTGATTTTGGCATGTCTTTACATTCGGAAATGTCTCGGCATGAAATAATCTTTTTTTCTTAAGCATAATATTAATTAAATATATATATATATCTAACTTGAAACACTTCTATGGAACGAGTACACTTCTGGTCCAATGAAAGAAAATCAAGGAGTGATCACTTTTGCATACCATTAACTTCATGTAGGGTATTCATGGACAAATCAACAACCTTGAGAGATGTCAAATTAGAAATCCAGTTTGAATAGAGCAGCTGGTTTCCATCTAAATGCAACTCTGATAGTGTTATTAGGTTGTGAACCAGAGCGGCAACACCGTCATCTGTCATCTTATTGTGCGAAAGACGCAATATCTTGAGCTTATCTAGTCCAGTGTATCCTGCATCAATAGGTAATTAGAGAACTACGCAACAACACATACGAAAGCACACACCATATTTCCAAATCTAACTATGACATCTGTAATATTTATTAGCGAGTTATTATATGTTCAAAAAGTATATTAATTTACAACAATTATTATTTTTTGAAATATAATTGCATCCACTCGGTTCGGATGGTACATAGCACTTGGCATTCTCATTTCCCTCTTTAGTCTGCGGCTTCACCCAAAGCAAACACACAGGCCACGTCATAAGCGAAAATTTTTACCGCACGATTTTGATCGTCGTTGTGTTACGCTGCTGGGTTACAAATTGACTGGTGAAAAAATTACGCCTGTACGGTCGCTATTGGCATGGGCTGTTGTGTTTTGCGCCAGTTATAGGCAGGACACGCGTCTTCCAAAGTTTTGCGGATGGTGCGATCGTGGGAGAGTTATGGCGGTGGTTGAGAAGTGGCTGCCCGCTCCTCTTCTTCCTTCCCTCCTCAATCTCTTCTCCATCCATCAAAAGAAATCGCTTCCCCTTCTCCACTGTCGTTCCCCTCCAGTAACCTTTGTTTGGATCTTGCGCCCTTCCCTGGTGAGTTGTCTTTGTTTTGGGTTTTGGTTTCGGCTGTCTTTTTCTTCCTACGAATCATCTGATCATGTGCTACGGAGAGGAGAGTGATCTGTATTTTGCTGTGTACGAATCATCTGAGCTTTTTGCCTCTACAAATCTTGTTTGCATCAGTGGATTTCTTTTCTTTTGCGTTATTTCCATATTTCCCTGTTCATGTTGCTTTTTGTGTGGGTTTAGGGTTTCTATGCTTTGACGGGGCTTGGATTCTGGTTTGGGTTTAGGTGCAGCGAGGTTGGATGCAAGCGGAGGGCGCCGAGTGATCTTCTTGCGCTTTCTCTTGGGCTGATGTTCCTCCCTCGTGATCTGCTGTGGGTCCTGCAAGAGTGTGCAGGAACTCGGTGCTGGAGGTGCTCACATGTGCAAGGCAAGGTATCCTCATAATCTTTGTGACTCCATGTGTTGCTTGTGCTTTCTTTTCATGATAGATTTGTTCACTTCAACAGTTCTCTCTTGTTCCTGTAATTAAGTTCTCTAACTATAGTTATTTTGGTTAGAATGTACGCTTGCCTGTCCAGTTGTTGCACATAATTTTAGTTAGAGTGTACGCTTAACAGTTGCAAATTACATGTTGCCACTCCACTGGAACCTATTTTTGTTTAAGGACAAATACCTAGAGGTGCTAAATATCAGTTGTGTGCAGAAAAATTTAAATGGTTGCTCAAATTGGCATTTTACGTTATTTTTCCTCTAATAGTTGGCCTCTGCCTCTTGTCTTTAGGATTTTAGCTATGTCAGGTTCCATCTCAGAATGTGCGTATAACATCCTGCAATTTTGTGATAATGATTTGTTCATTGTCGGCGGTATCCAATTGGAAGAATCAGATAAAGGATCAAGATGGCTCCAGGTTGAATGTTTTTCTTACATGCACATTGCAAGTTCATCACCTTTTCTTATCTCCAGTTTTTATTCTAGGCAATTGAAACACCAGTCTGATATGTCATAAGTCCTTATGCTTTTGTTAGCCATATATATGTGATGGCTTCTCACAGGTAATTAAATAATTATGATTCTAGGATGTGCTCATTGTTACAAGCCAAACATCAGGAAAAGAAAAAGAGTGCAGGAGCACCAGTTTGAGTTTATTTAAGCAAACATTCTTTCCTTCTGCTTTGGCTCTGGAGTTTGGTTGAGTTCATATTAGGATGTAAACAAACTATTTACTGTATTCTAGGACATTTTTTTTGTTACAGCTAGATTTCGTCTAACAACAGATGGAATAAGACTGTTTATTGGCTGTATTTTTAAACATCCAGATCTGTATGTATGACTTTGGTATTGCTTTGTATGTGCAGGTGGTAACATTAGGTCTCATGTGCTTTGACATAGTGTGGCTTGTCCAATATAATGCCGAGAAGTATTGCAAGCTGCCATAATGAGTGTGGCTTTAACGACATGGACTTTGCCCAGGTGAGTCCCAAGGATGGTAACCATAAGTTAGCATTGGTCCTCTTATATGGCAGATTACCATCCGGACCATGTCAGTTTGAGAGGGAATATGAAACTGAATCTTAATGTCATGGGTGCAATCATATGGTTTCTGATGTTCTGATATATGATAGGTAGCAAAAATCTTGATACACCATGGCACTTCGATTTTCTTTACATGGATTCTGATTTGTTCAGTTACAAGGAAAAAAATTAGAAATTATCATGTTTGTTGTATTTTTTGTTTCTTGCCATGGCATGGCATCTCTGCTTCCTACTGAAAGTCAGAGACGAAATTTAGATATTTGAGTTGATAGCTATATTGGAGCAGACAGACACATATTGAACTCATGTGTTTTTCTTTACTTTTAATTGCAGTGTTGGTTACTAATATCCTCTTCACTGTTACTTTATTTCCATTATGCTAGGCTAATGGCGAGTTGTATCTGAAGAGCACATCTGTTTAGTAGTACAGAAATACAAAGTTGCTTAATATTTGATACCTGAAAGAGCATATTTCAGCACAGCCTGTAATGAAAGTTAACTGCTCCATTGGCAGAATTTGATAGCGCATCCTTTTATCCTTTATGAATGATTTGTGATCTATTTTCAGTAGCATTATCTGGTTCCGGCAAAATAAATTTCTGCAAGAAAATATATGTCCAGTTGACCTATGTGCTTCTTAGTGCCCTTTTTATCTGAAAGCACAGCAGATCAGTTATGCTTTTTTTGAATATTAATAGATTACAGATGTCATGACCATTTTGAAGTAACATTATTCAAGAATTGTATTTGAATTCCTACCATTATATTTCGTTCTAACATTCCTTACTCATTTTTAAAGTAGTATGCTCCCTCTGTTCCAATTTATATGAAGTTTAGTTCTCCCAAGTTCAGATCATAATCTGAACAGAGGGCATATTTCCCTTAATATTGGCTGGCTAAATCTATCAGTTATTTTGAGCTTCTCATCCGTCAGCCAATAGGGTCACTGAAAATGAAATTATGTTATTTTGTCACCGCTTTATTGTCACATTTTTTCTTCAATTATAATAACATAGGCCACAGATCTCATATATAAACACAATACCCATTTGCAGATTTATTCACATAATTGTACCAGTTAAGCATAATATACCTTAATGAGTGTTGCCAGGTTTCAGACTCATCTAAGTTATGCCTAATGTTTTGCAGTTGTTTTGATGAAGACTATGAAATTTCCGCCTTTTTACCCCCCCCCCCCCCCCACCTCTTTTTTTTAGACAGCTATGGTACTAGCATGTCAGTTCTTTCAAAGAAGAGGTCATCGTGTGAGAGCTTTTCTCAAGGTCACTGAAAAATAGTAAAATAAAAATATGTCTGAAAGAGTATATCTGTATTTTCATTCTTAAATCATCAGAAGATGTAACATTTATTTATCGAAAGGTTTGATGTCCAGCTAATTGAGCCTTGCAACATGAAGATAATTAGTGCCCGAACTTTGGAAGGTATGTTTCCCATGCACAATCAAGTTTCAGTTTAGTGTTCCATGCTACATTGTTCACTAATACCCAAAATCTATTTGTCACTTTCCTGTTTTTCACATATTGTAGCCATTTATGCCTAGGTTAACTACACCTGATATAGACAAATATAACTATTGATATCATTTTTCATGTAGCAAAACCGTAGCTTGATAATTCTCTTTTATACACATTGGTTGGTATTTGATTTCACTGTCAATGCATCTCTATCTCAAAAGATACCTTTTCTGAGCACTGCACTGGACCCATCCGATTGCCCCTCATCAATCTCTTCATGCATGATTTAGATTCCGGATTTCAGAAACCTGTCTTGCAACTGTTTGATTCAATTAGAGGTGATGACCAGGATACGGTGGCGACAGGGTTGTCACTGAAACATTTTAGTCCCTTTTATCGCAAAGAAGTGCCTACAATTTATGCTTTATATTTACCAATTGCTTCGTTTTGCACATATTTTTGGCCCAGTTTTCTCTCCTTTGTGTTCAGTTTCTGGGAACTACATGCATGCTAATTTCTTCTATGGCTGCAAGTATCCACCATGCATTCTGATACTAGCATGTACAACTGAATTTCACAGTGAACTATGCAATGCTTGGGGGGAGGGAGTGTTGCTTGAGGTTTTCTTCGTTTGATTACCATCCCATTTGCTTTGTTTCATCTTGTGATGCCTAACAAAGACGGCTTCTGGTATTTGAGCTGATCCCTGAAAAAAATGGGGACCCAAGGTTGATAATTTACTATGTGGCACTTTTGTCAGATTTTAATTTATCATTGGAACAGTTCAATTTAGTTAAAAGATAAAGATATGTTCAGCGCCCCATTGAATCTTCTAATTCCAAACTTTTTTTTTCATTTTTTCTGTGTATATATCCTATTGGTATGTCAAACGACTAATTGGAAATTTAAAATACAACCAAGATTTCCATGCTTTGCAAAGTGATTTATCTTTAGTTTCTTGCAAAGGAATCTTGACCAAGGAGCAAACAATTGCTGATAAAGGTGGGAAATAAAAAAAATCCTTTCTGATACTTTCAGTAAACCTGCTCCCCTCTGATATATAGTCACACTTAGATTATCAATGATCTGAATGGACTTAGCCACTAATTTATTTCTTCATTAGCTTACCATTTCTCACTGTCCCGTCTGGAAAAGAAAAACACTTACACTGCACAATAGAAAAGGTAGCCTAGCCTACTTCATTATTGTGCAAGTGTACATAATGAATCATCTGTAGGATCATATAATTAATATTTGTATGAGAAAAACTATGATGGCTGCCTGTTATTCTTTGTATATGCAGGGACAAGTATTATAGGAAAAATTCATGACAAGTGACGCAACCTTCATGTGCAGGTTGATTAGACACATCCATCTGCAAAGGTTTCACACATTCATGTTAGGAGATTCCTATTGGTGGTGGTGACCATACACATGCAAACTCATTTTACGTGTCTTTTTCTTCAAATGCAGCATCATTGTATCTTGCAGCCTGAACAATCAGTGGTACCTAATGTTAAACAACCTTGTCTGTTCACAGTTGCACTTCAAAGATGCAAGTACGATGTTTCAAGCACTGATCATATTTCTTTATTAAGGTATAGACTTATAGTTATGTCAATGTATTGAACCTTGTATGAGATGTGTATCTATGAAAGACTATTTGTATCCGTTATAACCCTTCGTATGTGAAATTTTCTTTGGAAGAGTAAAGTGCATCTAGGGTCCCTAAACTATTCTGGGATTCTCATCTAGGTCCATGAACTATTAAAATGAAGATTTGAGTCCCTAAACTATTTTAAGGTTCTCATCTATGTCCATAAACTATCAAAATGTGAAAATTCAGTTCCTAGTCTGGTATAGGGACTAAGTAGCTATCTAAAATAAGACTTGAGCTTGAATAATGATGACAAGACATGCCAGCTTGATGATTTCGCAGGTTTGACAGGGGTTTCGACCTTATCTTTGGATATTATCCCAATATTGGTCATTATACGCCGCTCTAGTGGCTGAGCAGTAAAAAAAAAGAACATCTCGTTTGTCAGGCACTTAACGTTTGTCACGCACTCAGCGAGGTGATTGGATGAATCTTGCGGTACACCAGCAATGGCTAACGGCAACCAATAGAAGCATGTTGGCGGCGGCGGTGGGCTGGTGTCTCTTCGATTTGAAAGTTTATGGACCCAGGTGAGAACCCCAAATTAGTTGCAGGACCCAAATCTTCATTTTAAAAGGTCATGGACCTAAATGAGAACCATGAAATAATTTAGGGACCCAAATCTTCATTTTCAAAGTTTATGGACCTAGATGAGAACTATAGAATAGTTTAGTGACCTGGGATGCACTTTACTCAGAAGTTTAACATGTTTTGTTCCAACTCAAATTTTAGTTAACGGTGTTTAGCTCTATATCCCTCCACCAAATTTTGGTTTCTACATAGTAAATATACCTTCTCCGGCCACATCAATACTCTCATTAATTTTTTTCATAAACGGTGCGCAAGGGCGCGCCGCCTTCTACTAGTATATACGGTTGTTACATTTAGAGTTAGGTAAAGTGGCAATAAAACACGCCCGTCATTGCTATCCTATGGAAGTGGGCACTTTGTCGTGGCGCGGTGTCCCCACGATCGGAGAGGAATACTAGGGTTAAGGGTTATTTTGATAAAGCTTCTTCACTAGGCTTCTCCAGCAGCTTCTTCACTAGCCTTAAAAGGGGAATCCAGAGAGAGTCGCTTCTCAGTGTGTGATATCGCAGAGGCGAGCTGCACAAAACAAAGGCGGATAGTAGTGAACAGCCAAAACCTGGCTCTCTTGACTCGCTTCTCCATTCAAGTTGGGCCAAATAACCACAAAATTGCCACCGCCCAGAAAAATTGCACGTCGCATCCCAATCCTGACTCCCTTGTTTCAATAGCAAGAGCAACTTTGGGATGAGGCGTGAAAGGGGTCTTGGCTTAGTGGTTAAGGCATCCGAGTAGCACCTTTGAGGTCCTAGGTTCGACTCCCGGTGGGAGCGAATTTTCTAGGATTTAACAGCATTTGTGCTTTCAGCGGTAGGCGACGTGGCCGTCGACAGCGAGGTGCCAGTGGTGACTTTGTCAATCTGGAGGATTTGCCGGCTCAGTTTTCGAAGATGCTCATAGAAGTAGATTTTGCGTATGTGCGTTCATAGGGGTGAGTGTGCGTGCGTTGTGAGTGTCTGAGTTGTACTGTGTAATAAAAAAAAAACTTTAGGCTGCGGCACCATGAACCCGCTGAGGATGCCGACCTCAAGCGAGCAAAAATAAAGGGCAGAAAAATTAATGTGGGTGGATCCGATGGCTCCAGAATGACTCTAAGAGGCAACGCGTCAATGATACTAGTTTAGTGCAGCAGCGGATCGGGCCTTGTTGACGCGCACCAATAAAGGGCTCGTTCGGTTAGGCCAGAACAGGCCCGGAATGACTTTGTTCCAGCCGGATTGTTCTGGCCCGTCTTGAAACCGGAAGTAGACTGGAATCTTCAGGGCTCGTTCGGTTAGGCCAGAACAGGCCCGGAATGACTTTGTTCCAGCCGGATTGTTCTGGCCCGTCTTGAAACCGGAAGTAGACTGGAATCTTCATTCGGTTAAATGCCGCCTGTTTTGAAACAAGGCCCATTCCAGCTGGCTTCGCTCGTCCAAGGCCCGGAAAGGAGCCCCGACTCTCACCTCCCGATTCCATTCCGACGGCGTTGCGGGGAGAGAGGCCGTGACACGACTACGAGCCGGCGGCGCTGCCGGAGACGAGGCCGTGGCACGGCGATCTGACCCGGCCACGACGGCGGCGCAGCCGTCCTCCACCCGACGTCCTCTCGCTTGTACATGTCCTTCTCGCCAGTAATCTTCCTCCTTCCCCTCCCCTCCCTCGCGCCTAGGTTTTTGGATCTTGAGGATGCCGCTTGCCCGGCTCGCTGCTGCTGCTCTCGGCGCGCCGGCGCTGCTGCTTCCGACCTGCACCTCGCGGCTGTGGCTCAAACGCACGCCGACGCCGATTTGCTCTGTGTGTTGGATCCCACCATTCCGTAGTGGTCTGATCTCTGGATTCTTGCTAATACGAGCAACGACATGTCTAGCTTTTCTCTGATTTTGTTTTCTTGCAAGATCGTAGCAACAAATTTGTGTGGGTGCTAGTAGTAGAGTGCACTAACAGTGGTCGTTCCGTAACGACGTGGGTGTTCTGCACTAACAATGGCCGTCTCCTGATTTGGAATCATTCTTTGAAGACTTCATAGTCTCTTTGATCTGAGATAACTTTGATAAGACTGAATTGCGATGATTTTGCTAGCTAAGACTGAATCGAGCATCCAATTTTGCTAGTGCTCCCGTAGCTCACGTCACTGTTTCAGGATTAGGATCTGTGTCATGAGTCCTGCTTTTTGCAAATGGGGTCATTAGTGCTCTAGTCAATGCGTACTCTGGCTTAATCAGAACTGTGACTGGATCAACACAGGTGCACCATGCCTGCAGTTCTGACCTGGTTAAGTGGTTAACTGAATTGCTGCCCCACATCATTTGTTTATGTTGATTTACCGTAAGCATGAACCAAGAGTCAAGTTCGGCATATGATTTCTGAAAAGCACAAACCAATTTCAGGTTATGATGCCAAGCATTTAAGTTTTCTGAAGCTTATGTGCTCTTGGTTATTTTGGCCGGTTTAGATGATGATAGCTCATCTGGTTCAAGTGAACCTGTACAGCCTGTACATTTAAATTATGTTTGTTTGCCTTTGTTATGCATGCACACTGAACTTCACTTAGATAAAGAACGTAACTGTAATCTTGAGTCTTTGTTCTTAGCTAAGGATATAGTACAACTTTCAGAGAAGATGATAGTTACTGCTTCTGCCTAGTTTTTGCTGCAATGGTCTGTAGGAATTAGGAAATGCTTTTAGCTGGGAAGAAATGGCAGCCAATTTGTATTGGTATATCTCCATTCTAATTTCGTAAAAAGAACTTACTGCCGTGACAGGAAGTTGCTGGTCCTATGATCATTTTGTCCACCACATTGTTATCTGAAACCCAACCAAACAGTGTACTAATGATCAGTTTGTGCTACAATACACTGGCAAAAGAACTAGCAGATCACAGTGCTGGATGTTGCACTCTGTAGGTCAATATATATTGTCATTAGCCTGTATGTCAACGAAAAGAAAATGTATGCAGGACCCCCATAAACTAGCAGATCACAGTGCAGGATGTTTCTACTTTACTATTGGCATGTGTAGCTTCAGTACAAGATTGAATGATTTTTCTGCTGCATAATAATTTTCTCATCTTTTCATAATCTTGTCATTCTGGTAGTTTATTAATACTGAAAAGATATGTCAATTTGCCATGGACATCTGCAGCTGAATACATTTGCCACTTCTCTTTTCAGATTATCCCACCAGTTCGTAGGGTTGGTGAAGACGAGCCTCCGCCCTCTTGGGACCCGGTACTTACTCCAAAAGGTACTTTTAAGGTTGTGAATTTTTGTTCATTCTATGGTATTTTTGAGATGGTTGTGCAAAAGCTTGTCTTTACTTGATGCCTTCTTGTTTTTTCTTTGCTCATAGAAGAGGAACATATAATGTGTACTGACAGTTATGGAGCCAACATTGTTGTGCTCTTCACATTTGTATCTAAACAATAAAAATGCTAACTCAGTTCAGATACCATTTCCTGGTCATGTTAGAAATGTTTTCATGCTATATTATTTTGCTTAATCTCTGCATGCTAAATTTTTTTGTCTCGTGTATACATGATAACAGCATTACTACTGCCATGTCTTTAATACATGTTCTCTTCTCTTCTCTTTTATATGTATGATATAGTTCTCAAATGAATATGTCATTGAGAGAATTTGTAAGAAAGAGGAGGGACGAAGAGGATGATGACATGATGTTGTTTCTTTTCCCTGCCCTTTCTTTTGAGTTCTTTGCTCATAGAAGAGGAACATATAATGTGTACTGATGGCTATGGAGCAAGCATGTAGTAGTATACAATTAGAAAATCGTAAGAAAAATCATAAGATTGCACTATTCTAGTAGATTGCTTAGTAGAAATTCTTTGTTATTGTGCAAAGTTCTGGCTATGCTGTGCAAAGTTATTTGTTACGACGTGTTTTACCAATTGAGCTAACAATTGTACTGAATAACTTAGATTGGTTTGAATTGTTAACTTCTTTTATATAAATCAGAAGCTTCTCTGAAAAAGCGTGTTTAGGTTATTCAGTGCACAGCTAATACATGGTTACATCACTGTTTGCTCATAGAAGAGGAGCATATAATGTGTACTGACAGTTATGGAGCAAGTAGGTAGTAGTATAGATAATCAGTTAGAAAATCATAAGAAAAATCATAAGAGCTCTGACAGTTATGGAGCTAACATTGTTGTGCTCTTCACATTTGTATGTAAGCAATAAAAATGCTAACTCAGTTCATATACCCTTTTCTGGTCATGTTAGAAATGTTTCCATGCTAACTGTAATCCTTAATTATTTTGCTTAATCTCTGCATGCTAAAATTCTGAGAAATGCACAGTATGCGCTAGTAGATTACTTAGTAACAATTCTTTGTTTTACTGAATGAGCTAACAATACTTGTCATGTTTCTTGCAGACCCCAAAAAGTCTACCCATAGAAGACATTATTCCTTCTCTTGGATCAAGCACTCTGATGAACCGAGCTTGTTGGCTCTGATATTTCATTATGGCATTTCATAACTTCAGGCTGCCGTATCATAGATTCAGACAGCATAAAGCACTGAGATGCTAGTGTTAATTTATTAATGTAGTGTTTGGTGTATCGTTGCTGAGAGTAGTTCATTAGCTGTTGAGACTTGAGAGTAAATTGTACTCTGCTGAATAATATTTGCTACACTATTCGGTCTTGAGTGCCTGCTGCGTAACACTTGAATGCTATTATTTTGATTTCCTGGCATTCCTGCTACCGAACCATTCCTGGCATTCTTGCTGCCGAACAAGATAATCAGGTGCAAGGAATGGAAACTGAGAGGAACGAAAACTGTAGTTGGATTGAGTGACACGAGTGGATTCACTCATTCCTGCTGCCGGAACGATTCAGCCTTGAAGCAAAACTGCTGCTGCCGAACGAGCCCAAACTGAGGCGCGCTACAAGAGGCCAGGACTCCTCTAGCTGTGGCTCGGCCCCTTGCCCCCACCAACAAACTGAGGCGCGCTACAAGGGGCCAGGACGACTCTGGCTGTGGCTCTGGCACATGGCATGGCGTCCAACACTCGGATCTGGGTGCCGCGTGGTGCCCGTTCGCACGCTTAACCTACCCTAGGTCTCGGGTGGCAGGATTGGTGGTTAATCTCTAATTTCTCTTTTAATTATTATTTCTTATCATATGAAGTCACATAAAAAACAAAGATGAAACATGAATATGTACAAAATATGAAGCCATATGTTCGGAGGCACTATGGGCATATGTCTCTTCCATCTGTTTATACAAATGTTGGAAATTTTTCTGCCAAATGTTTTCAGACAAATCGACCAGAGCCAGAAAACTGCTATTCGTGACAAGTTAGAGCGAGAGACAAGGACCGTTGTATTAGGCTCAGGTTAGGAAGCTCCTAAAGCTTCCAGCGGTTAAGGGCGGCAGTAGGACCGTGGGGAACCAAGCTGGAGTGGTTAGTGGCAACCCGTAGGCAGACTCATTTTGCTGCACACTCTAAAAAGGATTTACTGCAGGCTTGGATTATTGCACATATTTTACTGTGAAGTAAAGTAATTAATATCCAAGGTGCAGTGCTACGAAAAACAGTTTCATGGTGGAACGGAATACCTGAATCTGGCGGATATACGAAGCTGGTGATTTGGTTCAAGGACAAGTCGAGCTCCCGCAGCTCCGTGAATGGCGAGAACACCGCAACATCGATGGTGCCATGGATGCCGACCTGCACGAGGGAGAGCGACACGACTCGGGGCACGTTGCCGTGGAACCCGCAGCCAACGCCCTCCCAGTTGCAGCAGTTGGCATTCCGGCGGTTCCAGCCAAGGAGGCCGCCGAACTCGCCGACGGTAAGAAGCGGGCGGATGGAATCGAGGAGCGCGCTCCGCTCGCCGTCTTCGCAGCCCCAGCACGACTTGGCCACCAACGAGATGATCAGCAGGGCGGTGACAAGAGGAGGAACCGGCAGCCAGCTGCGCCCCCCGGTGACCACCGCATGCTCGTCGACGTCAACGGTAGCACGGCCGGCAATTCTCCATCACATGAACACGGTGCACGCTTGCGGTGGGGTTTCCTTGTGTATGTATGATGAAGGAAGCTTCGGTGACCACTTGCATAGAAAGAGCCACGCACGGTCTGTAGTGACAGGAGCCTTCATGGCAACGTACATCCCAGTCCCAGGGCCCTCAAACAAGGACAAATTGACTCTTACTTTTTTGTTTGAAACTTCTTCATTCTACTCTAATTTGGCGGCTATCCACGGGGCGATGACCCAGACCAACAAATACGCCTCGGTTGTCTCCTTCCCAGGGAGACGTGAGACGCGACCCCGACCGGCCACCAAATCACCACCGAATCCTAACAGCTCCGGAAATTTATAATTGACCGGCAGACAACGGCGGTGACCCTAACGGTATCCCGTTCGTCCTCTTCCTCCCTCCGTTCTCCTCTTTGTTCTCCTGGTGTTGGCTCTGTTTTGAAAGGCTGTTTTTTTTTTTTGAAGCGAACAGCAGGGGAGCCTCCTACTGATTTTTTCTATTTTCTCATTAAAATAATATTTACAAGATGTACAAGGTCGGTTTTGAAAGGCTGTCGGAGTGAACTTCTTCTCGATCGAGTTGAAATGTTACAGCCGCGCCTGATTTGCATACTACCAGGCCAGATCTCCTGTACTGGTGAATGTCATCGCACATCCTCAATGAGGCTCTGACGCTCGGTGCCAGTAGATTAATGCCTTGTTTGGATTCACCTCCTAAATTTTTAACTGACTAATTTTAGTCACTTTGTACCCAAACATGACTTTCTAAAATCTCCTAAACTTTTAGCACACCCTCTGCTAAAATTTTAGACCCTAGTCATCTCAAAGCTACTAAAATCGACTAAACATATAAAAAAAGCATGAAACACGTAAAAAAATAAGAAAAGTACAAAATTCAGAGATATTAATCAGGGATCCAAACAAATACTCCTAGATCTCAGTAGTCTTCCCAGGGGCGATGACGCGAGGCGACCCTGACCGACCACCAAACCACCTCCGATCCCAGCAGCTCACTCTTGCTGCTGGGAGACGGCCGGAGACCCCAACGATGTCCCATTCGTGCTCTTCCTCCTTCTGTTGTCCTCTCTTTCCTTTTTTTTTTCCCCCTCTCCTGAGGTTGGCTGTGTTTTGAAAGGCTGGTAGAGCACGCTGCCGCCTCTTCCCGAATTGATCCGGCCTCCGGTGTTTCCGATTTTGCCTCTCCAGAGGCCAGATTGGGAGGCTTTTTTTCGCGAGAAAGAGAGCTTTATTTATCACGTAACAGAGTTTATACAGACTCCTATCATTGGTTCAAACTCTCTTCTGGCGACTTGCCAAGGTATTACAAATTCCAATACTAAGATCAAAATTAGGGCTGGGCATTCGGGTTTACCCGAAATTTCGGCTCGGGTATCTCGGGTATTTAGATTTTCTCAAGAAATAACACCCGAGGTTTGCCTCAAAAGAAAAACCCGACGATTCGGGCACCCGATACTTCGGGTTCGGGAAATCCCGAGTTACCCGATGGGTCTATCGCCATTGCTGGGCACCGTAGAGGCGGAGCTCGGCGCTGACGATAGTCGCAGGTGTGCGGGGTGCGAGTCGCCGCGGCGGCACCGCAACGCGAGGCGCGAGGACGAGCTGAGGGATGACTTGTGGCGCTCAGCAGCATCGGCAAAGGACGATTGCCGCCTGTGGCGCGGGGGCGAGGCATGGCTGGACTTGCTGGGGTAGCGGCGGCGCACGTGAGAAGAAACGAGGAAGACGAGAGTTGCGGCTGCTGCGTGTTTGCTTCTGCTTGGCTCTAGGTCATACTCCCTCCTGTTCAAAAAACTTGTCGTTTTGAGGTTGTCCTAAGTTAAACTTTTTGAACTTTGACTTTAAATATTTTTTTATACATTAAGTTTAGAAATATAAAAATGTTATGAGTAGATTCATATTAAAATATGATTTCATAAAAATACACTTTAGCTATATTTTATAAATATTTTGCACCAAAAAGTATTAGTCAAAGTTGTGTTTTGTAGACCGTGTCAATGTCCTAAACGACAAGTTTTTTGAAACAGGAGGGAGTACGATGCTTGTTTGTGGGCTTTGTAAGTGGGCCTTAAGCTGAATAAGTATTGGCTGAATTGAAAGTGGAAAAAGAACACGTAGAGTACTGCAGTTCGGGTAGATCCAGCAATTCGTGAAAGGAGTCTTGGTCTAGTGGTTAAGACACCCGAGTAGCACTTTTGAGGTCTTGGGTTCGACTCCCGGTGGGAGCGAATTTTCTAGGATTTAACGGTATTTGTGCTTTCAGCGGTAGGCGACGTGGCCGTCGACAGCGAGGCGCCAGTGGTGACTTCGTCAATCTGGAGGATTTGCCGGCTCAGTCTTCGAAGATGTTCATAGAGGTAGGGTTTGCGTATGTGCGTTCATAGGGGTGAGTGTGCGTGCGCTGTGAGTGTCTGAGTTGAATTGTGTAATCTCAAAAAAAAAAAAAATCCAGCAATTCGGGTTCCGTGAGCCACAACCCGATACACCCGAACTAAATTCGGGATTTCACATCTGGCACCCGATTTCACAACAAGAGACTGATGACTTTCTTCGTTGTCAACTGCTAAGCTTACACCATGGTCAGTTCAATCCTGCTCACTAACTTTCTTGCCGCTTGCTGTCAGCCTGATATTGGTATGCTTCTCTTCAAGGAATTAACTTGTTGCATTTCGTTGACTAGGAATAGTGATTTTGATGTAATGTTAAAGATATGATAGCGACTGTTAGTGGGGTTCTATGTTTGTATGGGTTGGGCTACAAATTAGGCCTAGTCATGGATTGCAACCTTGATTTATTTTTTTATTTATTTTTATTTTTTACCTAAAAAAACCTTGATATATTTTTTTACCATCATTTTCTATTTTTTCCAGATATTTTTGAGCTTCTAGAGAAGGCGTAGTTTGTTATTTTTTTCCTGTATCACATACTCACTCCATTCAAGAATGATCAACGCATTAGCAAAGTCATAAAATCAAACAATGATAGCCATTTTTGCCACGGACATTAGTTTTCCATAAATCAACACAGGAGTAGATCATTCTGTTATTCGACCAATAAATGGTGGTGATTTTCTTGACTTTAAAAACTGCCGTGTTCCCCATGCCTAAACACATCTTTTGGGAACGGCAATCTTGAGCATTGACTGGAATGTTTGGCTCATATTCGTCTTCTTTGAAGACTGGCCTTCAAGAACACCGATGCTAACATCACGGGGGCCCTGTTTATTTCAGCTATAGAAATTATCAAAAGCTAGCTTCTTCCTAGAAATTGTTAAAAAGCTGGATTGTGAAAAAGATGAGGTTGGAAAAAGAGACATGTTTGTTTCGTGGATGTGTTAAATAATGGCTAGTTATAACTCATTAGATGTTACTTTGGTACAATTGTATGGCAAAAGCTGAGAAAATCTAAGGATACCTACGCACGTTGTTATAGCTGAGGGAAAAGTTGATATTGTTTACGCTTCAACTTATATAATCTAGAAACTCTAGCCGAGACAAAGGCCTAACTCTTGTCGCCTTTCATATGGGCCCCGCCTGTAACATTTTTGGTTACCACTAGACCAGCTATGTCAAAAAGAAATCTAGAATACAGTAAGTCAAGTCTTTTTGTCAATGCCCTTAACTTGAGGTACATGCTACAATCGAGTGGTTTTGTAACACTTCCTCTCCCCCTTTAATCCGATATATACTCTCTATTTTTAATCAAAGATATTCGTGTCAGAATTAACTTTCTTTTTCTTTGTACCTTCACAAAAAAAAAGGAATTTTTTTTTGTAGCAGCACACAAATAAAACACCTTGTGATCTAAATACTGTCTAGAGCACGTCTATTTTCCCAAAACAATCTAAAAAATCTGTTAGTAAAACAAAACATTTGATTTAAAAGTTTAACAAACCTTCACTGATGTGGCTTCCTTTATTATTAAAACCATTTACAACTAGGATTAAGTCCATCTTTCGTCCCTCAACTTTTGTCTCGGTTTGGTATTGGTCCCTCATCTCCTAAGCCGGTTAGATTTGGTCCTTTATCTTATAAAACCATTCAACAACGGTCCCTGAGTGGTTTTTGTAGTGGTTTTGTATGCATGATCGTGCTGACTAGGATCTGGCGTCTGATGATGACTACCGATTGACTCTCTCTCTCTCTCTCTCTCTCAAATCCTTATTTCCCCATTCAGTTGGTGCCTCCACGTCGCCACCAACTTGCCAATCTCTTTCTAATTTGGTTGTCCCAACCTTCGCTCCCTCATTTGAATCACGCCATCAACTCGATCATCCACAATGCCGCTGCTCAAGATGGATGATAAAGAGTTGCATAGGTGTCAATACGATATTTATGTTTTTTTGCTGTGCAGTGCAAGGCTGACGGTATGCCGAGGTCGAGCGGCATGGTGCAATGCTAAACACCACCTGAATGCGAACCAGCAATGATCAATGCGCATGCAAACCTGATATTCAGAGGACTAATCAGGTGTATGTGTGTTCTGTACTACTCAGTGGCACATCTTTCATGGCATCCGAATAAAACAATAGTTAGCAGACACACGCAAAGTCCAATTGCGTCCATGAATCACTAACCTTTCAATTGGCATTAACATACCAAGGCATCTGCAAATTTTACCACTCATAAAATGGATTAAAAGGAGACTCAATGAGCCATTTTACATGGACATAGTTATTTTAATGACCTGGAGCATTTGGAAAGAAAGGAATAATTGGATATTTCAAGGTATTGATCCAACTGTCATCAATTGTCGGGCAACATTCTTCAGTGAGCTGCAAATGGTTATCCATAGAGCTAGAAAAGGAATTGCTGATCCAATAAAGTTATGGATTCAGTCAACCATGTAGTTTTTTTTTTTTCTTTTTCTTGTCTTTATTTTTCTTTCATGTAACTTTAAACTATATCTTTCAATATATTAATCTGTAGGGGATTTACCCCTCCAGTTTCTTCAAAAAATCACTAACCTTTCAACGGATCGGAGCAAGGCACATTGACGAACGTTGCACCGCAGCACGGACAGGCCAATTGATTCTGGACTTCGGCGGCCATACTATTTTTTTGCGGCGGCGTGATCAGTTAGGGTTTATGGAGACCAATCAAGAAGAGGACACGTAAGAAAGCCACGCCAATTGACACTTCAGATCCTAGTTAGCACGGCCACGTGTGCAAAACAACCATGAAAACAACTCGAGGACCGATGTTGAATGGTATAAAGAGATGAGGGACTAAATCTAACCGGTTCAAGAGATGAGGGACCAAAACCAAACCTAGACAAGAGTTGAGGGACCAAAGTTGGACTTAATCCTTACAACTAAGAGTTCACATATAGTCATCAAACATCTAAGAACTAAGACCTTGTTTGTTTCAGCTTGAGATGATTATAACTAGGCTTATGTGTCCAATTGTTTCGCCAGCTTGAGTAATATTTATGTACCCTAGGGCCTATGTGTTTTTAAATGTGACCGGGAGAGACATTTTTTTGTTAAAATGTGAGAGAAGTTACGTTCGATGCGTGCAGTCTCTCTTCCCGGTCATGACACGTTAGTATGGCTTGGTGATCACGTACGCGGCGATGTCAAGACTCAAGATCACAACGGACACCCCTAATTGCTCGCCCAACGCAATAAATTTTGAGCGCGTCTAGGCCTGCTATGTTCATTGCTTCTTCGTTTTTCTTTTTCGCGAGAGCTATGTTCATTGCTTCTAGGAGGGGTGAGGCTAATGGACACCTGAACTGACAAGAAATGAACGTGCTTTTGTCTGCGGTGGCCGGCGAGCTCGCTGGCCGGCTGGTTTCCTTCCTCATCGCGAAGTACCTTGAAGCCAGCGCCACCAATAATGACGACACCGCAGTCAAGCTGCAGCGAGCGCTGCTCCGAGCTCGAGTCGTAGTCGAGGAAGCCGAGGGGCGGCAGATCGCCAATCAAGCGATGCTGCTGCAGCTCCGCCAGCTGAGGCGAGAGCTGTGCCGAGGCGCCTACGCTCTCGACGCCTTCAGGTGGCGAGTTCTCGGCGATCACAACAGGAGGAGGTCGCTCGCCACGGTAAGCCGGTGTCGGTCGCGTCTGGAAGCCGCGCTGCGCGACGTGAGGGAGCTGGTCGTGCTCCTGGACGGGTGCCCTCGCGTCGCCCGGCAGCCGTACAGCGCCTACCTGTTCATGGAGCGGTGCATGTTCGGGCGGCAGTTGGAGAAGGAAGAAATCATCGGTTTCTGCTTATCGTCCAGCTTAGTTGTCAAGATGTGGATGTTCTTCCCATCATCGGCCCTCACGGGGTCGGGAAGCGGACCTTGGTGGAGCACGCCTGCCTCGATGAGAGGGTGCGAGAGCGCTTCGCCAAGATCCATCATCTCAGCAGTGACCAACTTGTTGATCTCCAGAGATTATTAGTTGACGACACTGCAAGGTCGCTGATGGTGATCGATATGGTCGACGGCGGCGATGCGGACGCTGAGTCGTCATGGAGAAGGTTCCATGCCGCCGTTCACCGCCACGCACATGGAGGAAGCAAGATCATCGTCATCAGCAGGACAGAGGCGCACTCGAAGAGCCTGGGCACCGTGCCGCCGCTCAGACTGCTTCCGCCACGCCGGGAAGAGCTCTGGTACTTCTTCAGGGCGCTCGCCTTTGGGGCCACGGATCCAGATGACCACCCGGAGCTCGCGCGCATCGCCATGGCACTTTGCGATTTCACCATGGCGGTTTGTGAGTTCACGCTGTACGCCGCCGCCAACACCATCGCCGCGTCGCTCCGCGCCGACCTGAGCGCGCGATCCTGGCGCCGCGTGCACAAGGTGTACGCCGAGGCTACGTCGCTGCAGCTCGGTGCCGCCAGCGAACGGTTCGAGGCTGGACACTACTACCTGTGCAGGCCAGTGAAGGACGCGCCTGGTGCTCCTTGCTTGTTCACCGTCAGGCATAAGCTGATTGGTGTGGCGCGGAGCGAGCTGCCCCTTGTGACGATGTTGGACCTGCTCACCGGAGGCTCCGTGCCTCCCGCCGGGGCAACGCGCTTCGACGTGCTGGTGTGGCAGTCTCGCATCCCTCCGTATGGGAGCTACGTCGCCACGTGCGATATGGAGAGAGCCAGCCATCTCGTGGCCCGCGAGAAGCGGGCTCGCAAGAGGCGGAGAGACAGACATGATCAATGAACAACAAAAGAGTAAATTTCACACAACCACGATTATATTTGGTCCCTTGTTGTAAGAAACCACAATTTTTGAAACAAGAAGTTACCAGATATGTATAGGAAGAAGATACACTGAGCTCCTCAAATGTGCTGAAGTATCAAAACATATGTTCCGTCAGTACTTTATTGAATGGCACGCATGACAGCAAGCCATGGAGTAGGATTATCCACAGCTTTTACTCGCAAAGGATCTTGTACAACCTAAAGAAACTACACTACAATGTTGTATACACCACAGAATACCATAGGCATTGTTAAAGAGTTGAGTCGTCCAGTTGTATAGGGCATCGGGAAGCCAAGAAGAGGAAGAAAGAGAATGTCTAAGAGCAGTGGGAATCGGAACATGAAGAGAAAAAAAAAGGTTCTTCTTTGTCTCAACGCATCTCAAGCTTATTGCTCTAATGTGTTCTTCCCTCTTCATATGAGCTAACAAAATGCTTAAGGAAATAAATGACAAATACATGGGATTGTTGCCCAAGCTTAATAATGCATGTTATCAATAATACAGTAATATACAACATTAAACTTCATACATGTGCCAAATTGTTAATGAACTGAATCCTAAGAAAGTTTTGGCACAAATAACCCGATATAAAGAATTTAATTGAATTGACAAGTATCGAGCAACAATTAGCAAGTTATATCATGGATTAACAAAGTGCCACACAAATGGCTGTCACGGATAGTTGCAGAAGAGGATATCGAAAAGAAATTGCAAAAAGGACGACAACATGTTATATTGGTAATTGGTATTGCTATGGGGCTTTGGGCCTGCCAGCAGCGACAAGGAGGCAGCAGCAAGTGCAGGCACATGCAGCAACAACAATAGTAGTAGTAGTAGTAGTAGTAGTAACCTACTACTACTACTACTATGTTTAGTAATCTCCATATGAGAAAGTTAGATTCAACTGAGTCTTTTAGCCATGTTGCCCTATCCCTTTTTC
This sequence comes from Eragrostis curvula, assembly GCA_007726485.1. Classification (NCBI taxonomy): domain Eukaryota; kingdom Viridiplantae; phylum Streptophyta; class Magnoliopsida; order Poales; family Poaceae; genus Eragrostis; species Eragrostis curvula. The sequence goes on from RWGY01000045.1 coordinate 2,823,929, forward strand.
CCGTCTAAAATAAACATTATCTCTTTAGATGGTATGTATACTATGTAAGCCTATCCCTTGTGCTAAGGATTTTTTTTTTTGTTTCAACAATATCGCATGAGAGCTGCAAGTCATTTTATTAATAATAGGGTAAATAAGTACAACATATTGTGCTGGAAATTAAGAAATAAAATCAAGTTGTTTTCATTTCATTGGCTGTTCAGAGCAGCCTGGCTTTGTCTGGTTTTTTTTTTTTTTTTTTTTTTTTTTTTTTGAGAATACACAGTACAACTCAGACACTCACAACGCACGCACACTCACCCCTATGAACGCACATACGCAAACCCTACCCCTATGAGCATCTTCGAAGACTGAGCCGGCAAATTCTCCAGATTCCCGAAGTCGCCACTGGCGCCTCGCTGTCGACGGCCACGTCGCCTACCGCTGAAAGCACAAATGCCGTTAAATCCTAGAAAATTCGCTCCCACCAGGAATCGAACCCAGGACTTCAAAGGTGTCTGGCTTTGTCTGGTACATGTCCAGCAATAAACCTGGCGGCAAATGCACCTCCGCCCCTGGCATGGGCCTTAACCAGGTCCATCCGTGAGTCCAGTTAGAGTTTAAGTTAATTAAGGAATTATTAGATAAGAGTCAGAGTCCTATACAATTGTAAGCCACGTTCCTATATATTACAGGGCATGGCAACGTAAATAGACAAGCAAAAATATATCAAGAGTTCTTAGATTCTCTTCTACCCCTGCCCTAACAGTGCGACTGACGTCGTCGACGAGGTCGCACCATTTGGGTTCAGGGCCATCTAGTTTCGTTCGTGACAAATTGGTATCAGGGACAACGATCCCTTCCTATGGCTTCTACTGCTGAATCCACGGCGTGGACATCTTTCAACTTTCAAGCTTGTATCGACGGGGCCTTGGCAATTCTGGATCAGATGAAGGACACCGTGGAGAAGATGAGGTCAGACGAGGAGGAAAAGAGAGCAGCCCAACCTGATCTCTTTGGTGCACGCGCTGCTGGTGTCGTGGCCTTGGTCCGCATCACGGCTGACTCCGCCAAAGCAGCTGCGGGGCATTCAATCCGGCAGCGAGGACCAACGTGGGATGGTTCCTGGCGGCGCAGACCGGCTGGTCCCGGCGACTCCAAGCGGCAGTGTTGGTCGGCATGGGGAGGCACGGGACAACGGCGACCTGGGCAAGCTGACTCGTGGCGGCACTGTCTGGCGCGAGGCAGGGCGTCACGAAGCAAGAAGGCGGCGGACGCGAGCGAGAAGATGGTGGCATTTGCTGTGCGTGCAAGGCAGAGGTTGCTAGAGATACGACTGCTGCTCTCTTTGAGTGGGCCATATATGGGCCGCCTTGGTCCAAGTTTGGGCCAACTCCAGCCGCCAAAGGTGTGGGCTGATTTAAGCAGCATGTTCGTGGAACAGTTCTGGCACAGGTGTTCAAGGCCTAATCAATTATTTTAGGAGGCAAATACAATATTAAGTCAAGATGTAAAAGACTTTATTGTGTTCAGTTTGTCAGAAGTCAGTCCACAGCTCGAGGAAGGGCTGTCTTCGAAGGAGGGGGGAAGTGTCATGGGCCTTAACCAGGTCCATCAGTCTAGAGTTTAAGTTAATTAAGGAATTATTAGATAAGAGTCAGAGTCCTATGCAATTGTAAGCCACATTCCTATATATTACAGGGCATGGCAACGTGAATAATAGACAAGCAAGAAATATATCAAGAGTTCTTAGAATCTCTTCTACCCCTGACCTAACAGTGCGACTGACGCCGTCGGCGAGGTCGCGCCGTTTGGGTTCAGGGCCATCTAGTTTCGTTCGTGACAGCCCCAGACCCTGGTTTACAGACCTTAGACCTAACCCAGTCCATATCACGTTTGATTAGAAAAGTAATACCAGTGTAGTCTTATGTGGATCATGATCAAGTTGTTTATCTGCTAATAAAACAAGTTGTGAAATCAACGGTTCAGTTCTAGGTTTGCCTTTCCTCTGCTACTTTGTACAAAGTTTTGATCTATCAGTTCCTTCGGTTCACTTAAATGTGATTCCCCTAATATTAGTGAACTCATCTAAGAAATCATGAATGGAATAACAAAGAAGTTTTTTTCTCTCTCTCATAGCCTTTTGCTTTATTTAGGGTCAAGGAGTTACTAGTTGGATTTATAGACATGTATAGGAAGAAGATACCCTGACCCCCTCTCTACAAATTAGCTGTAATATCAAAATATATTTCCTGGAGCACTTCATTGAATGGCATGCATGATAGCCTGTCATGGAGTAGGTGTATCCACAGCTTTTACTCAAAAGGATCTTGTACAACCTAAAGAAACTACACTACAATGTTATATATACCACAGAATAACATAGGCATTGTTAAAGAGTTGAGTCCTCTAGTTGTATAGGGCCTGGGTAAGCCAAGAAGAGGAAGAAAGAGAATGTCTAAGAGCAGTGGGAATGGGAACATGAAGGAAAGCATGATATCTTATCTGTTTTCACATACAAAATTGGATGTAGACATCTTCTATGTTTTCCTGATGCCTCCCAATCCCATTGTTCTTAGGCGCTCCTTCCTCTTCATTTGGATTACGAAATTGTTCAAGTGGTGAAAATAAAACATAATGTGTAGGCATAGGTGATGAGGTGTTGAGGGTGAGTCGGAAAGAGGAAGAAACAATTCTAAGAGCAATGGGCATGGGAACATGGAGGAAAGCATGATTTTTCTTGTTTCCTCTAATTACGAGTGCAGATCTGTTACATGCTTTCCCAATGCCTCCCATGCCTATTGTTCCTTGTTGTTCCTTCCCTTTCCCTTAAGCTTACACAACTGTTTTAGTATGATCAAATCGCAAGTTGTCAAGGTCACAAACACAAGTTGAGAAGAGAGAGTAACAAGTAATCTCGGAAGCACATTGCGAATGGGAACATGGATTTATCTCTACAATTAGGGTGGATATTTGACTTAGTGCCTGCTTCCTCTCCTGATTTATTTGATATACTAAAACTCTCCCTTTTACTTGACTTAGTGCACAATCAGCTAGCTCAATGGAAGCAGCGAATTAACAGAAAATTGGTATATAACTATTTGATTAAATCGATCAATAGATAAAAAATAGATCTGCGATACTTGATGTGCATGACAAGTAATTTCCCGTTGATTTGAAACACAAACTGACAGTAAAATCATCTGACGATATAGAGCAAGAAAACATTTCCCTAGTAACTACCGCATATCTAAATGCTGGGAGGGGAACTCACGGAGGCAGCACCATGCCTTCTGTCGATGAGCGGCGGGAGAAGAGATGACGCCACCCCAATCCTCCCGCGCGGGCTGGAGACACCGTCATCGCATTCTGCCCTCGAGCTCGGAGGGCGCCGCCGCAGGTGGCGGGGTCAGAGGCAACAGGCCTCGGAGGTCTTCGGCCGCCTCACCTATCGCAGCCTCTCGGTCATAGGCTCGACGGCATGACCATCTCGGAGCGGGCGGGCACCGGCGGCGGGCACAGGCTGCTGCGAGGCGGTCGTGGGGTCGATGAATAGTCTGTGGGCCTACGCGCGAACATCGGCCCTGTTGTCATCCTCTGGCCCAGAGGATTGGGCCTGGGCTGACCTATTCAGGGTCAAGCTTGCACCATGGTCAGTTCAATCCTGCTCGGTAACTTTCTTCGTTGTCAACTGCTTGCTGTCAGCCTGATGAGGCTATTACTTTCCTCCGTTTTTTAATACTTGACACTTTTGATTTTTACTGTTCCAACTTTGATCATTATTTTCTTATTAATGCATAATTAAATTTTTATAAATATATTATGTTACTAAAATAGTATCTACACCACATCTAATAATCATATGTTTAATTTATATAATTAAGTATTTTAGAAGTTATTAAATGGTCAAAATGTAAATAGTATAGTTAACAGTGTCAATTATTTAAAAACAGAGGAAGTATTTATTACAAGAAAATATTGGTGTGTTTCTCGTTGCATTTCGTTGACTAGGAATAGTGAATTAAATGTAATGCTTAAAGCTATGATAGTGATTGTTAGTTGGTTCTATGTTTGTATGGGTTGGGCTACAAATTAATCCTAGTCATGGATTGCAACCTTATTTATTTTTGTACCATCATTATCTATTTTTTAGTTATTTTGAGCCTCTAGGCATGGAGTAATTTGTTATATTTTTTCTGGTATCACATACTCACTCCATTCAAGAATTAGAAAAGTCACAAAATCAAACAATGATAGCCGCTTTGCCCTGGCCCTCAGTTTTCCTCGGAGAACTGCTGCACAGATAAATCAACATAGGAGTCGGTCATGCTGTTATCCCACCAATAAATGCCGGTGATTTCCTGGCTTTAAAAACTGCCGTGTTCCCCATGCCTAAACACATCTTTTCGGAGTGGCAATCTTGAGCGTGGACTGGAATGTTTGGCTCATGTTCGTCTTCTTTGAAGACTGGCCTTCGAGAACACCGATACTTTAACATCAAAGGGGCTCTGTTTATTTCGGCTAGAAATTATCAAAAGCTGGCTTCTTCCTATAGAAATTGTTACAAGCTCCTGCATTATGAAAAGATGATGCACGCTTGTTTCGTGGATGTGTTAAATAATGGCTAGTTATAACTTAGATGTTACTTTGGTACATTTTGCATGGCAAATGCTTAGAAAATCTAAAGGATTCTTAGACTCGACAGTATAGAGGCGCACGTTGTTATAGCTGAGGGAAAAGTTGATATTGTTTACACTTCAATCCACTTATATAATCTAGAAACTCTGGCCGAAGCAAAAGCTCTAGTCGCCATTCACATGAGCCCCGCCTGTAACATCTTTTGTCATCTCTAGACCCGCTAAGTCAAAAAGAAATCTAGAATACAGCAAGTCAAGTCTTTGTCATGTTGGAATTATTGACCTCGGTCAAGTGGCCTATAAAGGCCCAAATCGTAATCCGACTCTAACCCCAATTAGTTGCCTTGATCGGGAGGCAAAACTTAGCCCATTTAAGGGCCCGGCCCCAAACCTACAGCACTATATAAGCAAAGGGAACCCCTGTTACCCTAATTACGTGTTAATCACGAGATTAAGCCGCCAGGGTTAAAACCTAACCCTAATCTACCGATCCATAAGGTGCTGGAAGGTTCGGAAGCCGGTGTCCCTGTTCTACATCGACTCGCTGCTGTTCCTCTACACCTGAGACTGTTCCTTCATCTACAGCCTCTACAGCCATCATCAGTGGCTAAGATCATGACGGGTAAGTGATCTAAGTATTAGGTTAATTAATCCTAGGTGTGATCTACTTGCGATTAGATGATCCTGTTAGTTTTAGATCAATTTGATCTAACAATTGGTATCAGATGCCTAATCTAGTCGATTAGATCCCCTAGTTTCGATTAGAACTAGATCTTGTCATGTTTCAGTCAGTTTTTGCTTGATCTAGTCTTATACAGAGGTGAATTAGCTAAGTTAGTCAAGTTTTTTAGTTCAGTTTCAGTTAGTTCGTTGATGATCTAGCAGTACTGTTATTAAGTTTATGATTAATTTAGTCTCAGTTAGTTCTGTACTCATATCTAGATGCATCAATAAGCTAATTCGTCTAAGTTTACATTCATGATCAGTGCTATTTTTTTTTATTTTTTTTTTGTTTAGTCACTGCAATAAGGTTAGCATTCAATTAGTAAGCGTTTTTCATGTCTAAATTGCATTAGATCAGTACTGGTTTTCTAAGTCAGTTTCATGCCAAAATTAGTACATTAATTTATGTACTCATGTTTTAACCCTAGATCAGTAAGAAAAGGCCTTGGCGGCCACGCGTGGCATGATGAGCCGCGCGTGACTACCATAAGCGCCGCACACAGCTAACCCTAACCTACGGTTAGGATCAGTAAAGGTGGCGCCGGACCCCAAGCTGACACCACCACCATTCAGATCTAAGATCCTAACCCTAAGAATTAAGATTAAAGCTAAGTTTCCTGGGTTGCTAAACTAGGGTTTGAACACACATACACCAAGATTAAGTCTAAGCAGAGGTCTTACCTCTTGACGTCGCTCCGTCGCGGCATTAGTCGCCACGCATGGACGGCATCGCCTCCTCCCACAGGCCGCCGATGAGGTCCTGCGCGCATAAGCTCAGCGCGCGCCCATTGGCGACCGGATCCGACCATGCGGCGTAAGATTGCCGCACGCGCGCACCTCAGTGACCTCAGAGCCGCCGAGCAGCCTCTGATCTGCTGCGCAGACGCCGGCACGCGCACGGCGGCTCGCCGCTGCTCGTCGTTGCCACACCGCCGCTGAGTCGTCATCGTCGCTGCATCAGTCCGCGCGCACGACGGGCTCGCCTTAAGGGGCACCGCGGCGGAGGTGCTCGACGGGGCCGCGCGCGATCTCGCGCACGCGTGCGCCGGCGAGCATCTCCCCGTGGAGCCATGGCGGCCGGCCGGGGTCATCGCGCCTCTGCGCCATCGCCGGGCGGCAGAGAGTGAGGCGGAGAGGGAGTGAGGCGAATGAGTGAGGGAGGCGACAGGCTAGGGTTTCATTGCCGCCGCCGTTTTGTTCGTACGGCGCGCGTCCTGGACCGTCCGATCTCCTCCTCGCTTCATCCGACCGTCCGTGCCCGGGCCGGTTGTTGGGCTGGGCAACTTGCTCCCCACGGGCACGCGCGCGCGAGGCCGAATTGGCGGCCCAGCCGCTGGTTTTCGGGCCTCCAGCCCGACGGCCTTCTGGCGGCCTGCGCGACGCCGCAACGCGCGCTGGGCTGCGCCAAAATTCGTGTGCATGGGCTCCGCACTGTTCGCGATGGGCCGAACTGGGCTGCAGGCGCGGGATTAAGTTTTGGGCTGCCCGCGTGGCACAATAGGCAAATCTTCAGACAAGGCCGAATGAGTTCTTTGCATTTTATTTTAAGTTAAGAAATTAAGGAATTTAATTAAGTAATCTTATGAGTTAATTGTCGCTATTGAATTATGTAAGCATTATGCTTAAATTTAGATGCAATAACATTTTTTCATAAAATCCCTCATAACTTTCTAAGTTTTTCAACTATTAGTTTGGAAATTAATTAAGTTAAATTCTCAAGAATATTTTAGTAGCAATATTTAATTTGCTAACTTAAGCTTCCGCTGTCATCTTGAGAATATATGCTCATCAACTTTATTAAGATATTTAGATTTTAAGTTGAGCATAATAACTTAAGGCATAAGTTTAAGATTAAATTTAGCTCTTAAGTTGAGCTACAAATTTTGGGAATTTTAACATGTACTATGTACATATTTTTATAAGTACCATTAGTTCTTCTGTTTTATACAGAATCATGAGATTTAAGAGCTCCCCTTGATGATCAAAATAAGTATTTTCTCTGCGAAATGAACATAGTGGGGAAATCATTTTCATTAAGTTAATGCCCAGCATATATGATCTTTTCTCACCATGTTTAAGACATTATTTGAGTTTTATAAGAATATATTAAGTTGAGATTATTATTTAATTTTGCTGAGAATATTCAGTTTGATCTATTAAGTTTGCCCATAAGTTAGTTTTATGCTGCTTTAATTTTAAGTTTAATAAGTTTTCGCTTGTTTTCCCCACCGGTGATGAAAGTTGTTACTTATTACATGATTATTTTCATGATTTATTGTTAGTGCATCTTATTGTACTAATTTTAAGTTTTCACATTTAAGTCTATTCCTCTAAGTTTTCCATCCATCATGCCTCAAGATCAATAAAAATGCATAAGTTGCATTTGCCATGCGCATTTTAAGATCAAATAATGCATCTCTTGCGTTATTATTGCTATTTTATTAGCACATTGAGATATTTATTAAGTATCTTTATTTGGCTATGTCTTTTCAGCTGAAAGCCACATGAAGAACATTAAGCCCTTCAACGGCATTGACTTTCCTTTATGGAAAGAGAAGGTGCAAGACATTCTCAAGTCTCTGGAGCTTGATTATGTGCTTCATAAGGACAAGCCACTTCCTTCCTCTTCTGACATTGAGGAGTATAATGAGAAGATGCATGAGTATCAATTCAAGTTGGAGAAATGGGAAAATGACAATAAGTTTGCCAAAAGAATCATCAAGCGTTCGATCTCAGAAGGCATAAAGGGAGAATTTGATGATAATGAGGACACGACTGCTAGTGAACTCTTCTTTTTGATTGAGTTAGAATATAAGAGAGTCAGCACAAGGTTCCTCTTCACAAGGCTAACCACCTTGCGATATGATGGATACAGTGGAATAGAAAAGCACATACGCAGCATGTATGACATTGCTTATGAGCTTAGGTCATTTGGAATAGAACTCTCCGATTCATTTTTAGAGCATTGTGTTGAGACATCTTTAGTAAATCCATGAATTGGGAAGTGATCCTTAGAATTTAGTAGATGGAAATAAGTTAAAGTTTTAAGAACTTTATTTTAGAATTAGTTAGTGGATTCAATAAGTTAGCTTGATGACATTCAATGTACTTTAGTGAAACCTTTTGGTTCCATATATCATTGTTTTTATGAGTATATTTCTCTCTAAGTTGTGAAATTATCTCTTATATCCTGAGTTTTAAGTTATTATCTTAATTGCTTTTCTACAAGCAAATTTCATAATGCTAATTATGAATCTCTTACACATGTGAGAGTTAGATGAGATAAGTAAAGTGATGAGACCTTGTCGAATATGTGGCACACTCACGTTTAGACCACAAATTTGGGGGGGGGGGGGGGGGGGGAGAATGGCGTGTCTCATCAATTTTAAAGATACTCCAGATAATAATGCCAATTAAGAATTGCTCTTGTCAATTAAGAATTAATGTTAGAAATATATTTATAAATTCTCTCCATGGCATTTTGTCGTTCATAAGATTTAAAGACAAAATTAAGCATAAGATTTTAAGCATAATATAAGTTTTAAGTATGATATACTCGCTATATCTTTGCTATATCTTATTGCTTAAATTAAGAATAAGTTTAAGAGCAACTTTATCATGCAAGACATGATTATTAAAACTACCATTGTGATGGGAGTCTAAATACTCCATAAAGACCAATTGTCTCAATAAGTGTGGTTTTATCCTATATTCTGGCCACCGCTGTTTACGTTATAATTCTCACAGATTGTGTTGCGTCACCCATTTTCTGGCCACCGCTGTTGTGGGTTGGTGCAATGGAATCATAGACGATTGAAGTATGATTGTGTTCATGATACTGGCCACCGCTGTTTTGTGGACATTTAATCATAGCTTTGCTGCTCTAGTTCATCATCTAGCCACCGCCAGTGTGGGCTAGTGTTGGCAAAGCAAGCTGATCCGTGGTATAATAAATATCGTGCCAAGATAAGTTAAAGAGCTATCATTGTAAATTTACTTTAGATAAGCTTATGGGCCGACAAATTTAATATTCTGATTATTCGGAATTCAATGAAAGCTCATATGGAAGGAAATGGGGGAGTAGAAATCTTATTGAGATATAGGATATGTTTTCTCTATATCGATGATTTTAGATGAGATGTATATATATACATACATATATGATTTTCTCATATCGTGCCATAAGTATTCCTCCATTCTTTTCTAACTCTGTTGAGAATCTACATTAGTTGTATTTCAATAACAGAGACCCGTAATATTTTAACAATAAGTTAAGTTTTTTGGCACAAAAGTAAAAGCATCAGTCTTTTCTAAGATTATGTAAAAGAGGTCATAAAAGGGTCTATGAATTTTGAACATAAGTATAGTTCATCTCATAGCAATTTTCTGATGGAGTCAAGACAGTAGACTGTAATGGGTCTACAATTTTGAAGAAGTGATTCCAAAGGAAAATAAGATGTTAAGTTTATAACTCATTATGCGTTTGTACATATCATGGGCAACCGTGATTTATTTTTTTATAAGGTGGATTAATTAAGATTCTGATACTCAAAGGTGATTATTTTCTCCGTAAGATGAAAGAACTAAGCATGCATTCCAAGAAAGGAGAAATATTTTTCATCATATCATAAGATACATCTAGTGTTGCTTTTCCTAAGTTATTGGGAAGTTTGACATTTTGATGGGACCAAAGTGAGTATTGGGATTGTCACTCAAGCACAAAAGTTGAGAGAGGCTCTGAAGTGACATTATGTGAATGCAAATATAATTATGCCTGTAAATTTTGCGTGACATAGCAAATTTTATCATAAGTATATGATTAAGAGTAAGATAAATAGGAAGACGTTTACTAAGGCTTCAGATTGAAGCTATATGCTAAGATCTATAAGACATTAACTTTGCATGACAAGCCGGAATGCTTGACAAGATTTTATTAGTCTTAGTCCGGGGAAGGTCCACTGGAAAAGGTGTAAAAAATTAAAGGCACCATATAACATGCTTATTTAATTAAGTATAATTCATATAAGTTTTTGTGAGGGTGTATGGATGTAAATGTGCACAATTAAGTTTTATATCCTTCATTCTTACAGATATGAGCGATTCTGCAGAAAGCTCTAAAACAAGATTAGCATTATTTATGTTGATTTTGTATGGCATGTTTCAGACAGGCATATGAAATATATTCCGGTATTATTAAGCCTACATTGATAGTACTCAATGTTATTGTATTTGATTACAGTATTCCTTCAAGTAATGACATATAGTTGATGGTGTCAAGCCCATTGACAACTATATTGTTATGTTATGAAAGAAGGGTCCCAGGATTAAGTCATTTTAATGCTTTAAGTAAATAGCTAGCAACATGACAAATTGAGGGTGTTATCGCCTATCCTATTTCGCGAAATTAGTATGGATTTGGTGATTAAACCTGAAATATGATTCTGGATGAGGCCGAATAAAATAAACTCTCAATTAAGATTAATAAGTGTTTTATCGAGATACTGTAGCAGACTTTGGTTAATTATGTCCCGGCACACCTGTATTGCTTCCGGTGACTAATTCGTCAGGTTTTGTTATGGTATTGAGTGTGAACATAATGCGAACATAAGTCTAAATTTAAGATTAAGATTGTTCGATTAGGTGGGAGATTATTGATCTGTGTATGTCCACCTGCACGTGATTGATAAAATAAATATTATAAAGAATTAGCCATTGACCTTTGGTCAAGGGGGAGAATGTTGGAATTATTGACCTCGGTCAAGTGGCCTATAAAGGCCCAAATCGTAATCCGACTCTAACCCCAATTAGTTGCCTTGATCGGGAGGCAAAACTTAGCCCATTTAAGGGCCCGGCCCCAAACCTACAGCACTATATAAGCAAAGGGAACCCCTGTTACCCTAATTACGTGTTAATCATGAGATTAAACCGTCAGGGTTAAAACCTAACCCTAATCTACCGATCCATAAAGTGCTGGAAGGTTCGGAAGCCGGTGTCCCTGTTCTACATCGACTCGCTGCTGTTCCTCTACACCTGAGGCTGTTCTACTTCATCTACAGCCTCTACAGCCATCATCAGTGGCTAAGATCATGATGGGTAAATGATCTAAGTATTAGGTTAATTAATCCTACGTGTGATCTACTTGCGATTAGATGATCCTGTTAGTTTTAGATCAATTTGATCTAACATGTCAATGCCCTTAACTTGAGGTACATGCTACATTACATCGAGTGGTTTTGTAACACTTCCTCTCCCCCTTTAATCCGATATATACACTATTTTTTTATCAATAGATGTTTGTGTCAGAAGTTAAGTTGAGTGCAATGCATGGCCGGTCCTCGAACTTATTTGGAGGTGTCATCTAGGTCCTCGAACTCTTAATTTGTATGTTTAGGTCTCTGAACTTGTTAAGTTGTTCACTTGAGGTCCAAATCTCTCTTATTAGTGTTAATCCACTAGCTCGGCATGTTTCAGATATCCATCTCACCTAATTTTGTGAACTCACAATTTGTATTACTATCTGACACGTCAAAATAAAAAAGAATAAAAAAAGCCACAAACAGACTCTTTGTGCTTCCTACATGATATTAACTTTTTTTGTTGGAAAATGCTTCAGACTAGACTCATTTGTCCGACTTTTGTCTGACCAAGTGTTTTAAGCTATTTGATTTATATGTGAATCACCACCCGATTGATTTTAACTATTGGATTTTCTGGTTGTACAAATCTACCAAACGGATCTACTCTATAGCATTGGAATTTTTTTTTTTGAGACTCATTGGATTTTTTATTGACATTTCTTTACTGTTTTCATGACCTTGGTACTAACACGTTAATGCTCATATAGCTGCCGCAAAGACACCAAGAAGGCAATCGACGCTAATTATGGATATTTGGACCGGGATGAACTAATTAGCAAGTTTAAGGACTTGAAGCTGTAAATTAAGAGTTCAAAGACCTAGATGAAACTCATGAAAAAGTTTGAGGACCGGCTATGCACTTTACTTAATATTTTTTTTAGTAGCACACAAACAGTTAATTAATGCCTTGTGATCTAAATATTGCTTGGGGCCCATGTATTTTCCCTAAAAAATCTATTAATAAAACAAATTAAACATTTGATTTTACAGTTTGACAAACCACAACAGATGTGGTTTCCTTTACTGTTAAAACAGTTTAAGAGTTACAACTAAGAGTTCACATAGTCGTCGAAACATCTAAGAACTAAGATCCAGATTGTTTCAGCATGAGATTGTCATAAACTAGGCTTATGTTTCGAATTGTTTCAGCTTGAGTAATATTTATGTAGCCTACAGCCTACGTGTTGGTTAAATGTGTGAGGGAGACGATTTTTTTTTTTTTTTTTGAAATGTGAGAGAGTAATAACGTTGTCACGTTCGATGTGATGCAGTTTCTCTTCCCGGTCATGAGACGTTAGTATGACTTATTGATCACGCGGCGATGTCGAGATCACAATGGATACCCCTAATTGCTCGCCAAACGCAATAAATTTTGAGAGTGTTCTATGCTTGCTATGTTCATTGCTTCTAGCTAGGAGGGGTCAAGCTAAGGGACACCTGAACGAACAAGAAATGAACGTGCTTTTGTCTGCGGTGGCGAGCGACCTCGTCGGCCGTCTGATGTCCTTCCTCGTCGGCAAGTACAAGGAGGCCAGCGCCACCGACGACCACGAGCTCGCGTGGTAGTAGAGGAAGCCGAGGGGCGGCAGATCGCCAACCGAGCGATGCTGCTGCAGCTGTGCCAGCTGAGACGAGCACTGTGTCGCGCCGCCTACGCACTCGACGCCTTCAGGTGGCGTGCCGTCCATCCCAAGTCCAACAGGAGAAGGTCACTCGCCACGGTGACCGATCACGATCGCGTCTAGAAGCTATGCTGCGTGACATGAAGGAGTTGGTCGTGCTCCTCGGTGGTTGCCCTCGGGTGACCAGGCAGCCGTACAGCACCTACCTGTTCATGGAGAGGTGCATGTTCGGGCGGCAGATGGAGAAGGAAGAAATCATCGGCTTCTGCCTGAAGCAGTCTTGTCATCAGGTTCTGGATGTTCTACCCATCATCGGCCCTCACGGAGTCGGGAAGTGGACCTTGGTGGAGCACGTCTGCCTCGACGAGAGGGTGCGGGAGCGCTTCGCCAAGATCCATCGTCTCAGCAGTGACCAACTTGATCATCTCGAGAGCTTATTAGTTGACGACACTGCAAGGTCGCTGATGGTGATCGATATGGTCGACGGCGGCGACGCGAACGGTGAGGAGCCATGGAGAAGGTTCCATGCCGCCGTTCGCCGCCGTGCGCACGGAGGGAGCAAGATCATCGTCATCAGCAGGACAGAGGTGCACTCGAGGAGCCTGGGCACCGTGCCACCACTCAGACTGCTTCCACCACGCCGGGAAGAGCTCTGGTACTTCTTCCGGGCGCTTGCCTTCGGGGCCGCGGACCCAGATGACCGCCCGGATCTCGCACGCGTCGCCATAGCGCTTTGCGACTTCGCCATGGGGCTTTGCGACTTCGCCCTATATGCTGCCGCCAACACCATAGCTGCGTCGCTTCGCGCCGACCTGAGCGCCCACGCCTGGCGCCGCGTGCACAAGGTGTACGCCGAGGCGACGTCGCTGCAGCTCGGTGCCGCCAGAGAACGGTTTGAGGCTGGACACTACTACCTTTGCAGGCCAGTGAAGGGTGCGCCCGGTGCTCCATGCTTGTTCAGCAATAGGCGCAAGCTGATAGGCGTGGCACGGAGCGAGCTGCCCCTGGTGACGATGCTGGACCTGCTCGCCGGAGGCTATGTCCCTCCCGCCGGGGCTGCGCGCTTCGACGTGCTGGTGTGGCAGTCTCCCATCCCTCCGTATGGGAGCTACGTCGCCACGTGCGATATGGAGAGAGCCGGGCAGCTGGTGGCCCGTGAGAAGCGGGCTCGCAAGTTAAGGTACACACGACCGATGAACATATAGGCGAACTAGTGTACCTTAACTCAGTAGTTTTGTACTCTACTACCTGTCTAATGATACTGAGAGAGCACACGCTTTGTATGCTTAGGATCAAGGAGTTACCAGTCAGATTTATAGACATTTATTATAGGAAGAAGATAGGATACCCTTATCGGCTCTCCACATAAATGTGCTGTAATATCAAAATATATTTCACCCGGCGCACTTCATTGAATGGCATGCATGATAGTGTGCCATGGAGTAGGTGAATCCACACAGCTTTTACTCAAAAGGATCTTGCACACCCTAAAGAAACTACACTACAA
>RWGY01000045.1:2839533-2989299 GCA_007726485.1 Eragrostis curvula
AAAAAAAGTTCCTTTTATGACCCAAATTGCAACTTTATTCCTTTTTTGGCCCTTCCGTCAGATTTGTTACGTTGTGCCGTGAAGTGCCCTCTTCCCAGCGATGTGAATTGACCATAGTACCCCTTACCCACGCTAACTGGAAAACAATCGTTCTCTGCTGCCGATTGCGAACAGAGGGAGGTCGACGACTGCCGCGCCGCCGCCACAAGGCTCCTCCAATGGCGAGCCGTCGCCCCCCCCCCCCCCCCCCCCCCCCCCGACGGCTGAGTTGTCGATCCGGGCCTAGGGGCCGATGGTGAGGCAGCGCGGGGCAAGTCGTGGCGGAGATTTGGGACCCGGCCAAAGAACGGCGCGCGCGCGTGGCTCGGCACCTACGACAACGCCGCCTACCGCATGATCGGCTCCCGCGCGCTCCTCAACTTCCCGCTCTGCATCGGCTCCGAGATCGCCTGCCACCGCCGTGGGAGACACGCGGCCGTGCCCCTAGCCGGCGAGCTCTGACTCTTCTTCCCCGTCGTCCTCATTGTCCTCTGGTTCTCCCAAGCGCAGGAAGAGAGGCGACGCACAGCTGGGCGCGGGCCTGGCCGCCACCTCCGTGGCCGAGCGCGCCACACATCCAGGCTTGGGCCACGGCGTTGCCTTCCTGGCTGAGGTCCAGGGTGCGGTCGAGGGGAACGAAAGTAGCAGAGGCGGCACCGGCGCGAGACGAGCAGACGCGACACGTGCTTTGTGCGGGACGGGTTCCGGCCAATGGTGTCGACAGCGGAGAAGCACCTACGGATCGTGCGCTTCACACGGTGTTCCTGCAATCACCAATCAATCAATTGATTATTGAATCCTCCCTCTTTCCTGGTTGATTCGATTCAACAAGACATAGGCAACAAGAAGAATTGGAACTCTTTTTGGTTGGTCAGCGGTGGTAGCGCGCGTCGGTTCTCCATCCCGCGCAGCCCCGCCGCAGCTGCCTTGGCCCGCGGCAAGGCCAGCAGCCTCGCCCTATCCCGCGGCAACAGGGGCCGCCCGCGGCTCGGCCGCCGTCCACGCACTACTCAGCGCGGGACGCCGAGGCGACCGCCATGGGAGAGCCGCTGTGCCCGATTCCAAGGGCGTCCCACCGCCGGCGACCCCCTCCATTGATTCGATCCCCATCGGACCTGTACTGCTGTACACGCGCGTGAGACGAGAGACAAAAGAACGAGCGTTTTTCATTTTGTTTTCCCCTCACCGTGTGTTACTCTGATGAAAGGAGGCAAGGGCAAAACTAACATTGCACGTCACTGGTGGTCAGATTTCACGGCAGATTCTAACAGAAGGCCACAAAAGGAACTAAATTTGACATCCAGGCCAAATAAGGAACTTCAATTTGAAAAGGGCCAAGAAAGGAAGTTTTGAGTTTTTTAGGGCCAAATAAGGAATTTGCTCTATTTCCAAATCTAACTATGACATCTGTAATATTTATTAGCGAGTTATTATATGTTCAAAAAGTATATTAATTTACAACAATTATTATTTTTTGAAATATAATTGCATCCACTCGGTTCGGATGGTACATAGCACTTGGCATTCTCATTTCCCTCTTTAGTCTGCGGCTTCACCCAAAGCAAACACACAGGCCACGTCATAAGCAAAAATTTTCACCGCACGATTTTGATCGTCGTTGTGTTACGCTGCTGGGTTACAAATTGACTGGTGACAAAATTACGCCTGTACGGTCGCTATTGGCATGGGCTGTTGTGTTTTGCGCCAGTTATAGGCAGGACACGCGTCTTCCAAAGTTTTGCGGATGGTGCGATCGTGGGAGAGTTATGGCGGTGGTTGAGAAGTGGCTGCCGGCTCCTCTTCTTCCTTCCCTCCTCAATCTCTTCTCCATCCATCAAAAGAAATCGCTTCCCCTTCTCCACTGTCGTTCCCCTCCAGTAACCTTTGTTTGGATCTTGCGCCCTTCCCTGGTGAGTTGTCTTTGTTTTGGGTTTTGGTTTCGGCTGTCTTTTTCTTCCTACGAATCATCTGATCATGTGCTACGGAGAGGAGAGTGATCTGTATTTTGCTGTGTACGAATCATCTGAGCTTTTTGCCTCTACAAATCTTGTTTGCATCAGTGGATTTCTTTTCTTTTGCGTTATTTCCATATTTCCCTATTCATGTTGCTTTTTGTGTGGGTTTAGGGTTTCTATGCTTTGACGGGGCTTGGATTCTGGTTTGGGTTTAGGTGTAGCGAGGTTGGATGCAAGCGGAGGGCGCCGAGTGATCTTCTTGCGCTTTCTCTTGGGCTGATGTTCCTCCCTCGTGATCTGCTGTGGGTCCTGCAAGAGTGTGCAGGAACTCGGTGCTGGAGGTGCTCACATGTGCAAGGCAAGGTATCCTCATAATCTTTGTGACTCCATGTGTTGCTTGTGCTTTCTTTTCATGATAGATTTGTTCACTTCAACAGTTCTCTCTTGTTCCTGTAATTAAGTTCTCTAACTATAGTTATTTTGGTTAGAATGTACGCTTGCCTGTCCAGTTGTTGCACATAATTTTAGTTAGAGTGTACGCTTAACAGTTGCAAATTACATGTTGCCACTCCACTGGAACCTATTTTTGTTTAAGGACAAATACCTAGAGGTGCTAAATATCAGTTGTGTGCAGAAAAATTTAAATGGTTGCTCAAATTGGCATTTTACGTTATTTTTCCTCTAATAGTTGGCCTCTGCCTCTTGTCTTTAGGATTTTAGCTATGTCAGGTTCCATCTCAGAATGTGCGTATAACATCCTGCAATTTTGTGATAATGATTTGTTCATTGTCGGCGGTATCCAATTGGAAGAATCAGATAAAGGATCAAGATGGCTCCAGGTTGAATGTTTTTCTTACATGCACATTGCAAGTTCATCACCTTTTCTTATCTCCAGTTTTTATTCTAGGCAATTGAAACACCAGTCTGATATGTCATAAGTCCTTATGCTTTGTTAGCCATATATATGTGATGGCTTCTCACAGGTAATTAAATAATTATGATTCTAGGATGTGCTCATTGTTACAAGCCAAACATCAGGAAAAGAAAAAGAGTGCAGGAGCACCAGTTTGAGTTTATTTAAGCAAACATTCTTTCCTTCTGCTTTGGCTCTGGAGTTTGGTTGAGTTCATATTAGGATGTAAACAAACTATTTACTGTATTCTAGGACATTTTTTTTGTTACAGCTAGATTTCGTCTAACAACAGATGGAATAAGACTGTTTATTGGCTGTATTTTTAAACATCCAGATCTGTATGTATGACTTTGGTATTGCTTTGTATGTGCAGGTGGTAACATTAGGTCTCATGTGCTTTGACATAGTGTGGCTTGTCCAATATAATGCCGAGAAGTATTGCAAGCTGCCATAATGAGTGTGGCTTTAACGACATGGACTTTGCCCAGGTGAGTCCCAAGGATGGTAACCATAAGTTAGCATTGGTCCTCTTATATGGCAGATTACCATCCGGACCATGTCAGTTTGAGAGGGAATATGAAACTGAATCTTAATGTCATGGGTGCAATCATATGGTTTCTGATGTTCTGATATATGATAGGTAGCAAAAATCTTGATACACCATGGCACTTCGATTTTCTTTACATGGATTCTGATTTGTTCAGTTACAAGGAAAAAAATTAGAAATTATCATGTTTGTTGTATTTTTTGTTTCTTGCCATGGCATGGCATCTCTGCTTCCTACTGAAAGTCAGAGACGAAATTTAGATATTTGAGTTGATAGCTATATTGGAGCAGACAGACACATATTGAACTCATGTGTTTTTCTTTACTTTTAATTGCAGTGTTGGTTACTAATATCCTCTTCACTGTTACTTTATTTCCATTATGCTAGGCTAATGGCGAGTTGTATCTGAAGAGCACATCTGTTTAGTAGTACAGAAATACGAAGTTGCTTAATATTTGATACCTGAAAGAGCATATTTCAGCACAGCCTGTAATGAAAGTTAACTGCTCCATTGGCAGAATTTGATAGCGCATCCTTTTATCCTTTATGAATGATTTGTGATCTATTTTCAGTAGCATTATCTGGTTCCGGCAAAATAAATTTCTGCAAGAAAATATATGTCCAGTTGACCTATGTGCTTCTTAGTGCCCTTTTTATCTGAAAGCACAGCAGATCAGTTATGCTTTTTTTTAATATTAATAGATTACAGATGTCATGACCATTTTGAAGTAACATTATTCAAGAATTGTATTTGAATTCCTACCATTATATTTCGTTCTAACATTCCTTACTCATTTTTAAAGTAGTATGCTCCCTCTGTTCCAATTTATATGAAGTTTAGTTCTCCCAAGTTCAGATCATAATCTGAACAGAGGGCATATTTCCCTTAATATTGGCTGGCTAAATCTATCAGTTATTTTGAGCTTCTCATCCGTCAGCCAATAGGGTCACTGAAAATGAAATTATGTTATTTTTTCACCGCTTTATTGTCACATTTTTTTCTTCAATTATAATAACATAGGCCACAGATCTCATATATAAACACAATACCCATTTGCAGATTTATTCACATAATTGTACCAGTTAAGCATAATATACCTTAATGAGTGTTGCCAGGTTCCAGACTCATCTAAGTTATGCCTAATGTTTTGCAGTTGTTTTGATGAAGACTATGAAATTTCCGCCTTTTTACCCCCCCCCCCCCCCCCACCTCTTTTTTTTAGACAGCTATGGTACTAGCATGTCAGTTCTTTCAAAGAAGAGGTCATCGTGTGAGAGCTTTTCTCAAGGTCACTGAAAAATAGTAAAATAAAAATATGTCTGAAAGAGTATATCTGTATTTTCATTCTTAAATCATCAGAAGATGTAACATTTATTTATCGAAAGGTTTGATGTCCAGCTAATTGAGCCTTGCAACATGAAGATAATTAGTGCCCGAACTTTGGAAGGTATGTTTCCCATGCACAATCAAGTTTCAGTTTAGTGTTCCATGCTACATTGTTCACTAATACCCAAAATCTATTTGTCACTTTCCTGTTTTTCACATATTGTAGCCATTTATGCCTAGGTTAACTACACCTGATATAGACAAATATAACTATTGATATCATTTTTCATGTAGCAAAACCGTAGCTTGATAATTCTCTTTTATACACATTGGTTGGTATTTGATTTCACTGTCAATGCATCTCTATCTCAAAAGATACCTTTTCTGAGCACTGCACTGGACCCATCCGATTGCCCCTCATCAATCTCTTCATGCATGATTTAGATTCCGGATTTCAGAAACCTGTCTTGCAACTGTTTGATTCAATTAGAGGTGATGACCAGGATACGGTGGCGACAGGGTTGTCACTGAAACATTTTAGTCCCTTTTATCGCAAAGAAGTGCCTACAATTTATGCTTTATATTTACCAATTGCTTCGTTTTGCACATATTTTTGGCCCAGTTTTCTCTCCTTTGTGTTCAGTTTCTGGGAACTACATGCATGCTAATTTCTTCTATGGCTGCAAGTATCCACCATGCATTCTGATACTAGCATGTACAACTGAATTTCACAGTGAACTATGCAATGCTTGGGGGGAGGGAGTGTTGCTTGAGGTTTTCTTCGTTTGATTACCATCCCATTTGCTTTGTTTCATCTTGTGATGCCTAACAAAGACGGCTTCTGGTATTTGAGCTGATCCCTGAAAAAAATGGGGACCCAAGGTTGATAATTTACTATGTGGCACTTTTGTCAGATTTTAATTTATCATTGGAACAGTTCAATTTAGTTAAAAGATAAAGATATGTTCAGCGCCCCATTGAATCTTCTAATTCCAAACTTTTTTTTTCATTTTTTCTGTGTATATATCCTATTGGTATGTCAAACGACTAATTGGAAATTTAAAATACAACCAAGATTTCCATGCTTTGCAAAGTGATTTATCTTTAGTTTCTTGCAAAGGAATCTTGACCAAGGAGCAAACAATTGCTGATAAAGGTGGGAAATAAAAAAAATCCTTTCTGATACTTTCAGTAAACCTGCTCCCCTCTGATATATAGTCACACTTAGATTATCAATGATCTGAATGGACTTAGCCACTAATTTATTTCTTCATTAGCTTACCATTTCTCACTGTCCCGTCTGGAAAAGAAAAACACTTACACTGCACAATAGAAAAGGTAGCCTAGCCTACTTCATTATTGTGCAAGTGTACATAATGAATCATCTGTAGGATCATATAATTAATATTTGTATGAGAAAAACTATGATGGCTGCCTGTTATTCTTTGTATATGCAGGGACAAGTATTATAGGAAAAATTCATGACAAGTGACGCAACCTTCATGTGCAGGTTGATTAGACACATCCATCTGCAAAGGTTTCACACATTCATGTTAGGAGATTCCTATTGGTGGTGGTGACCATACACATGCAAACTCATTTTACGTGTCTTTTTCTTCAAATGCAGCATCATTGTATCTTGCAGCCTGAACAATCAGTGGTACCTAATGTTAAACAACCTTGTCTGTTCACAGTTGCACTTCAAAGATGCAAGTACGATGTTTCAAGCACTGATCATATTTCTTTATTAAGGTATAGACTTATAGTTATGTCAATGTATTGAACCTTGTATGAGATGTGTATCTATGAAAGACTATTTGTATCCGTTATAACCCTTAGTATGTGAAATTTTCTTTGGAAGAGTAAAGTGCATCTAGGGTCCCTAAACTATTCTGGGATTCTCATCTAGGTCCATGAACTATTAAAATGAAGATTTGAGTCCCTAAACTATTTTAAGGTTCTCATCTATGTCCATAAACTATCAAAATGTGAAAATTCAGTTCCTAGTCTGGTATAGGGACTAAGTAGCTATCTAAAATAAGACTTGAGCTTGAATAATGATGACAAGACATGCCAGCTTGATGATTTCGCAGGTTTGACAGGGGTTTCGACCTTATCTTTGGATATTATCCCAATATTGGTCATTATACGCCGCTCTAGTGGCTGAGCAGTAAAAAAAAAGAACATCTCGTTTGTCAGGCACTTAACGTTTGTCACGCACTCAGCGAGGTGATTGGATGAATCTTGCGGTACACCAGCAATGGCTAACGGCAACCAATAGAAGCATGTTGGCGGCGGCGGTGGGCTGGTGTCTCTTCGATTTGAAAGTTTATGGACCCAGGTGAGAACCCCAAATTAGTTGCAGGACCCAAATCTTCATTTTAAAAGGTCATGGACCTAAATGAGAACCATGAAATAATTTAGGGACCCAAATCTTCATTTTCAAAGTTTATGGACCTAGATGAGAACTATAGAATAGTTTAGTAACCTGGGATGCACTTTACTCGAAGTTTAACATGTTTTGTTCCAACTCAAATTTTAGTTAACGGTGTTTAGCTCTATATCCCTCCACCAAATTTTGGTTTCTACATAGTAAATATACCTTCTCCGGCCACCTCAATACTCTCATTAATTTTTTTCATAAACGGTGCGCAAGGGCGCGCCGCCTTCTACTAGTATATACGGTTGTTACATTTAGAGTTAGGTAAAGTGGCAATAAAACACGCCCGTCATTGCTATCCTATGGAAGTGGGCACTTTGTCGTGGCGCGGTGTCCCCACGATCGGAGAGGAATACTAGGGTTAAGGGTTATTTTGGTAAAGCTTCTTCACTAGGCTTCTCCAGCAGCTTCTTCACTAGCCTTAAAAGGGGAATCCAGAGAGAGTCGCTTCTCAGTGTGTGATATCGCAGAGGCGAGCTGCACAAAACAAAGGCGGATAGTAGTGAACAGCCAAAACCTGGCTCTCTTGACTCGCTTCTCCATTCAAGTTGGGCCAAATAACCACAAAATTGCCACCGCCCAGAAAAATTGCACGTCGCATCCCAATCCTGACTCCCTTGTTTCAATAGCAAGAGCAACTTTGGGATGAGGCGTGAAAGGGGTCTTGGCTTAGTGGTTAAGGCATCCGAGTAGCACCTTTGAGGTCCTAGGTTCGACTCCCGGTGGGAGCGAATTTTCTAGGATTTAACGGCATTTGTGCTTTCAGCGGTAGGCGACGTGGCCGTCGACAGCGAGGTGCCAGTGGTGACTTTGTCAATCTGGAGGATTTGCCGGCTCAGTTTTCGAAGATGCTCATAGAAGTAGGTTTTGCGTATGTGCGTTCATAGGGGTGAGTGTGCGTGCGTTGTGAGTGTCTGAGTTGTGCTGTGTAATAAAAAAAAAAACTTTAGGCTGCGGCACCATGAACCCGCTGAGGATGCCGACCTCAAGCGAGCAAAAATAAAGGGCAGAAAAATTAATATGGGTGAATCCGATGGCTCCAGAATGACTCTAAGAGGCAACGCGTCAATGATACTAGTTTAGTGCAGCAGCGGATCGGGCCTTGTTGACGCGCACCAATAAAGGGCTGGTTCGGTTAGGCCAGAACAGGCCCGGAATGACTTTGTTCCAGCCGGATTGTTCTGGCCCGTCTTCAAACCGGAAGCAGATTGGAATCTTCATTCGGTTAAATGCGGCCTGTTTTGAAACAAGCCCATTCCAGCTGGCTTCGCTCGTCCAAGGCCCGGAAAGGAGCCCCGACTCTCACCTCCCGATTCCATTCCGACGGCGTTGCGGGGAGAGAGGCCGTGACACGACTACGAGCCGGCGGCGCTGCCGGAGACGAGGCCGTGGCACGGCGATCTGACCCGGCCACGACGGCGGCGCAGCCGTCCTCCACCCGACGTCCTCTCGCTTGTACATGTCCTTCTCGCCAGTAATCTTCCTCCTTCCCCTCCCCTCCCTCGCGCCTAGGTTTTTGGATCTTGAGGATGCCGCTTGCCCGGCTCGCTGCTGCTGCTCTCGGCGCGCCGGCGCTGCTGCTTCCGACCTGCACCTCGCGGCTGTGGCTCAAACGCACGCCGACGCCGATTTGCTCTGTGTGTTGGATCCCACCATTCCGTAGTGGTCTGATCTCTGGATTCTTGCTAATACGAGCAACGACATGTCTAGCTTTTCTCTGATTTTGTTTTCTTGCAAGATCGTAGCAACAAATTTGTGTGGGTGCTAGTAGTAGAGTGCACTAACAGTGGTCGTTCCGTAACGACGTGGGTGTTCTGCACTAACAATGGCCGTCTCCTGATTTGGAATCATTCTTTGAAGACTTCATAGTCTCTTTGATCTGAGATAACTTTGATAAGACTGAATTGCGATGATTTTGCTAGCTAAGACTGAATCGAGCATCCAATTTTGCTAGTGCTCCCGTAGCTCACGTCACTGTTTCAGGATTAGGATCTGTGTCATGAGTCCTGCTTTTTGCAAATGGGGTCATTAGTGCTCTAGTCAATGCGTACTCTGGCTTAATCAGAACTGTGACTGGATCAACACAGGTGCACCATGCCTGCAGTTCTGACCTGGTTAAGTGGTTAACTGAATTGCTGCCCCACATCATTTGTTTATGTTGATTTACCGTAAGCATGAACCAAGAGTCAAGTTCGGCATATGATTTCTGAAAAGCACAAACCAATTTCAGGTTATGATGCCAAGCATTTAAGTTTTCTGAAGCTTATGTGCTCTTGGTTATTTTGGCCGGTTTAGATGATGATAGCTCATCTGGTTCAAGTGAACCTGTACAGCCTGTACATTTAAATTATGTTTGTTTGCCTTTGTTATGCATGCACACTGAACTTCACTTAGATAAAGAACGTAACTGTAATCTTGAGTCTTTGTTCTTAGCTAAGGATATAGTACAACTTTCAGAGAAGATGATAGTCACTGCTTCTGCCTAGTTTTTGCTGCAATGGTCTGTAGGAATTAGGAAATGCTTTTAGCTGGGAAGAAATGGCAGCCAATTTGTATTGGTATATCTCCATTCTAATTTCGTAAAAAGAACTTACTGCCGTGACAGGAAGTTGCTGGTCCTATGATCATTTTGTCCACCACATTGTTATCTGAAACCCAACCAAACAGTGTACTAATGATCAGTTTGTGCTACAATACACTGGCAAAAGAACTAGCAGATCACAGTGCTGGATGTTGCACTCTGTAGGTCAATATATATTGTCATTAGCCTGTATGTCAACGAAAAGAAAATGTATGCAGGACCCCCATAAACTAGCAGATCACAGTGCAGGATGTTTCTACTTTACTATTGGCATGTGTAGCTTCAGTACAAGATTGAATGATTTTTCTGCTGCATAATAATTTTCTCATCTTTTCATAATCTTGTCATTCTGGTAGTTTATTAATACTGAAAAGATATGTCAATTTGCCATGGACATCTGCAGCTGAATACATTTGCCACTTCTCTTTTCAGATTATCCCACCAGTTCGTAGGGTTGGTGAAGACGAGCCTCCGCCCTCTTGGGACCCGGTACTTACTCCAAAAGGTACTTTTAAGGTTGTGAATTTTTGTTCATTCTATGGTATTTTTGAGATGGTTGTGCAAAAGCTTGTCTTTACTTGATGCCTTCTTGTTTTTTCTTTGCTCATAGAAGAGGAACATATAATGTGTACTGACAGTTATGGAGCCAACATTGTTGTGCTCTTCACATTTGTATCTAAACAATAAAAATGCTAACTCAGTTCAGATACCATTTCCTGGTCATGTTAGAAATGTTTTCATGCTATATTATTTTGCTTAATCTCTGCATGCTAAATTTTTTTGTCTCGTGTATACATGATAACAGCATTACTACTGCCATGTCTTTAATACATGTTCTCTTCTCTTCTCTTTTATATGTATGATATAGTTCTCAAATGAATATGTCATTGAGAGAATTTGTAAGAAAGAGGAGGGACGAAGAGGATGATGACATGATGTTGTTTCTTTTCCCTGCCCTTTCTTTTGAGTTCTTTGCTCATAGAAGAGGAACATATAATGTGTACTGATGGCTATGGAGCAAGCATGTAGTAGTATACAGTTAGAAAATCGTAAGAAAAATCATAAGATTGCACTATTCTAGTAGATTGCTTAGTAGAAATTCTTTGTTATTGTGCAAAGTTCTGGCTATGCTGTGCAAAGTTATTTGTTACGACGTGTTTTACCAATTGAGCTAACAATTGTACTGAATAACTTAGATTGGTTTGAATTGTTAACTTCTTTTATATAAATCAGAAGCTTCTCTGAAAAAGCGTGTTTAGGTTATTCAGTGCACAGCTAATACATGGTTACATCACTGTTTGCTCATAGAAGAGGAGCATATAATGTGTACTGACAGTTATGGAGCAAGTAGGTAGTAGTATAGATAATCAGTTAGAAAATCATAAGAAAAATCATAAGAGCTCTGACAGTTATGGAGCTAACATTGTTGTGCTCTTCACATTTGTATGTAAGCAATAAAAATGCTAACTCAGTTCATATACCCTTTTCTGGTCATGTTAGAAATGTTTCCATGCTAACTGTAATCCTTAATTATTTTGCTTAATCTCTGCATGCTAAAATTCTGAGAAATGCACAGTATGCGCTAGTAGATTACTTAGTAACAATTCTTTGTTTTACTGAATGAGCTAACAATACTTGTCATGTTTCTTGCAGACCCCAAAAAGTCTACCCATAGAAGACATTATTCCTTCTCTTGGATCAAGCACTCTGATGAACCGAGCTTGTTGGCTCTGATATTTCATTATGGCATTTCATAACTTCAGGCTGCCGTATCATAGATTCAGACAGCATAAAGCACTGAGATGCTAGTGTTAATTTATTAATGTAGTGTTTGGTGTATCGTTGCTGAGAGTAGTTCATTAGCTGTTGAGACTTGAGAGTAAATTGTACTCTGCTGAATAATATTTGCTACACTATTCGGTCTTGAGTGCCTGCTGCGTAACACTTGAATGCTATTATTTTGATTTCCTGGCATTCCTGCTACCGAACCATTCCTGGCATTCTTGCTGCCGAACAAGATAATCAGGTGCAAGGAATGGAAACTGAGAGGAACGAAAACTGTAGTTGGATTGAGTGACACGAGTGGATTCACTCATTCCTGCTGCCGGAACGATTCAGCCTTGAAGCAAAACTGCTGCTGCCGAACGAGCCCTAAAGCTTCCAGCGGTTAAGGGCGGCAGTAGGACCGTGGGGAACCAAGCTGGAGTGGTTAGTGGCAACCCGTAGGCAGACTCATTTTGCTGCACACTCTAAAAAGGATTTACTGCAGGCTTGGATTATTGCACATATTTTACTGTGAAGTAAAGTAATTAATATCCAAGGTGCAGTGCTACGAAAAACAGTTTCATGGTGGAACCGAATACCTGAATCTGGCGGATATACGAAGCTGGTGAGATTTGGTTCAAGGACAAGTCGAGCTCCCGCAGCTCCGTGAATGGCGAGAACACCGCAACATCGATGGTGCCATGGATGCCCGACCTGCACGAGGGAGAGCGACACGACTCGGGGCACGTTGCCGTGGAACCCGCAGCCAACGCCCTCCCAGTTGCAGCAGTTGGCATTCCGGCGGTTCCAGCCAAGGAGGCCGCCGAACTCGCCGACGGTAAGAAGCGGGCGGATGGAATCGAGGAGCGCGCTCCGCTCGCCGTCTTTGCAGCCCCAGCACGACTTGGCCACCAACGAGATGATCAGCAGGGCGGTGACAAGAGGAGGAACCGGCAGCCAGCTGCGCCCCGGTGACCACCGCATGCTCGTCGACGTCAACGGTAGCACGGCCGGCAATTCTCCAGCACATGAACACGGTGCACGCTTGCGGTGGGGTTTCCTTGTGTATGTATGATGAAGGAAGCTTCGGTGACCACTTGCATAGAAAGAGCCACGCACGGTCTGTAGTGACAGGAGCCTTCATGGCAACGTACATCCCAGCCCAGGGCCCTCAAACAAGGACAAATTGACTCTTACTTTTTTGTTTGAAACTTCTTCATTCTACTCTAATTTGGCGGCTATCCACGGGGCGATGACCCAGACCAACGAATACGCCTCGGTTGTCTCCTTCCCAGGGAGACGTGAGACGCGACCCCGACCGGCCACCAAATCACCACCGAATCCTAACAGCTCCGGAAAGTTTATAATTGACCGGCAGACAACGGCGGTGACCCTAACGGTATCCCGTTCGTGCTCTTCCTCCCTCCGTTCTCCTCTTTGTTCTCCTGGTGTTGGCTCTGTTTTGGAAGGCTGTTTTTTTTTGTGAAGCGAACAGCAGGGGAGCCCCCTACTGATTTTTTCTATTTTCTCATTAAAATAATATTTACAAGATGTACAAGGTCGGTTTTGGAAGGCTGTTGGAGTGAACTTCTTCTCGATCGAGTTGAAATGTTACAGCCGCGCCTGATTTGCATACTACCAGGCCAGATCTCCTGTACTGGTGAATGTCATCGCACATCCTCAATGAGGCTCTCCAATAAGGTCTGATGTGGTGTGATGTTGACGCTCGGTGCCGGTAGATTAATGCTTTGTTTGGATTCACCTCCTAAATTTTTAGCTGGTTAATTTTAGTCACTTTGCACCCAAACATGACTTTCTAAAATCTCCTAAATTTTTAGCACACCCTCTGCTAAACTTTTAGACCCTAGTCATCTCAAAGCTACTAAAATCGACTAAACATATAAAAAAAGCATGAAACACGTAAAAAAGCAAGAAAAGTACAAAAACCAGAGATATTAGTCAGGGATCCAAACAAATACTTCCTAAAATTAGTTGACTAAAAAATTAGCTGGCTAATTAATGTTTTAGTTGACTAAAATTAGACGGCTAAAGATCAAACAGAACCTAATTGTCTTTGTGTTGGGATGGACTGGTCTTGATGGTGATGACTCTGATCACTTCACTGTTGGTGCACGACAATGACTCAGACCAACAGTTACGCCCAGGTCTCAGTAGTCTTCCCAGGGGCGATGACGCGAGGCGACCCTGACCGACCACCAAACCACCTCCGATCCCAGCAGCTCACTCTTGCTGCTGGGAGACGGCCGGAGACCCCAATGATGTCCCACTAGTAGAATCCGGCGCGCTTCGCGCGCCGCTCATTAGAGTGGAGACCATATTTTTCATTTGTGTAGTTCAAACTATTAAACAGAGAATAGGCCTTTGAACGTACTTGAAGCCGACATGATCGATTACTATATTGTGGCATTAATTTGTTCCGCAACATCGATGAAAACTACAAAAAATGATATATCACATTTAAACAATGGCTAAATTCAACTATTCCATCTGGTGAATCCATGTACCTTAATATCTGCATTTTCTAATTGCCTTCATTGACATACAATGAGATATCAAGGCTAGACAAAAAAGGGGAAACATAACTAAGTAATTTAATACTAACAAGCACCAAAATTTATTTAAGAGACTTCATGAATTTTGATCATAATATTCACTTGGCATACAAGAGATACAGAAAATAAATGCATTGCAAACGTTCTAATAGACAAAGCTCTCAAGTGTCTTTTCAGTCAAGGGAGTCTCCTGAACTCTGATATGAAACATTTGAAGATAGACTTAAGGTAATTCTCCAATGACTTTTGTGAGCCTTGAAGATTCCTGGTGGTTAGTGCTTGTAATAGCAGTTCAAGAAACGGCTGTGTTGATTGAGAGTCTGCCAACATACGTGAACGGTTCATGGAAACAAAGTGGAGATGTACATTTCTTTCTTTTTTACAATATGTACTTTTGTTAAGACTGATAACGATCGATTTAAAATATCTTATATATTTTTCTTATTCCCTAAAGGTACAAAAATAGAATTATATAGGATCAGGGTTAATTCATGAACACAAAACCTAATCGAGTTCAAATTTTGCAATAGATTTCAACGGATAAGAGGGTAATGCTAATAATGACATGTCGGATGAACTATCAAATTTCTTTTGACACTGTATGATGGTATAACTGAGTTAATAAATTAGGCAGAGGACCCTAGCAAGAAGAACCCTCCTATAGGCTACCATAAAAATAACATGTTCAAATGAGAGGGGAACAACACCATGCATAAATGTCGCCATTATCAAGGATCTTTTCGATTTCTTGAAAATTTTAAAATTTCTGTGTAGTCATGGGCAGAGAAACAAATCTGCACAGATGCTCTTTGGCAGGGATTAGCTGTCTAACTTCAATTATCAGACCAAACTGTAGAGCGTGAGATTCAGACAAGGCTCTAGCCATTGGCAGGGATCAGCTATTTTGATGTACAACAGATCTTTATAACAGTGTGTCGTAGTGAAATGGGAGAATTGCAGGAGAACATTACTATTTACTTCCATTCAGCAGTATTACCAGGTCGCTGCTAGTGCCTTTGAGCCTTTTGTCATCAATACTCACAGCATAAATTTTGAGTGGCAATTGAAAGCAAAATAGTGAAGCCTGGAAGCAACTAATACATTAGTAACATCATCAATTAAACACATCTTTTTTCCCCAAAAAAAAATTAAACACATCTTTATTGGTCCTCCATTCCATAAGCTAACATAGAATCCAAAATCAACCATGGGGTGGAATTACAATTTGAAAAGGAAGCCACGGCCAAGCTAAACATTACAGAAGGACATAATAAGAAAGCTCTATTCATCTAACATGCAGGTCTGATATATAGAGTCTAGGATCTCCACTAATACAGCCTTTAAACAACTGTACCAGATGAGATTAGTAAATGATCACCTTCCCTGACATATCAGTTGCTTCAAGGCTTCCCTGACCTTTGGTACAAATGCACATTTATGCAATGATTTGACCATGACACAAATGCACAATCATAAGAGGAAAATACAATAATTAATGACCAGAACATGATAGCAGATTCAGATATCTATTAAGTCACTTGTCTGGCCTCCATCAAGGCCTCTGTTTTATCATGAACCTTTGGCACAAGATTGGACAGCTACAGCATCCTGAATGAAAATAAAAAGTATAATTACATTCTCAAAAAAGGGTGATTAAAAAAATAGAGCTCAGCACTATTTCCATAGTTGTTGTAAATGAGCATAATGCCTATTTCTGGATATAAAAAAGGTCACAAATAGCAGGAACCAAAGACATAAATCACATTCCCAGAATATTTCTGATTCAAGAAGCGCAAGCACAATCTACCTGCAAGAAGGCTCATCAGGTTGAACAACATTTGTAGGCCACCAAACCGATATCTGCACTTGATCAAAGAAAGTCAAATGAAATGAAAAATATGCAAGTACTTGTCCATGTAAGGGCTTCCATATATGAGCACTGTATCTAGCAGGCCAATGGCATGCCCTTTATAGTATAATGTCAAAATTAGCCTTAACAACTAAACACGTCATAATGGTCTTTTTTTTATCTGAACTAAAGGAGAACCACAAGAGACAGAGACCACCGCACAGAATTAGCCTATGATACCACACAACAGCACCAAGTGATGGAACAATGGACAATTGCAACTCTAATTCTCTATTTCTTTTTTTTAGAATACTCTAATTCTCTATTTCTTCCAGCACCGGTGCTAATGTTGGGCAATAGCTATCCGTTAACTTCATGCAAGACATTCAAACCATCCAGGGATGAAAAAAAAAATTCTATACCAGAATCCAAGGATAAGATGCTGGTATAGAAAAATTCCCATGTACCCTATCCCTTTCATAAAAAATATGACATCAATGTACGTACAGCGTGTACCGTTATTGGTCTAGATGGAGACAAACAAAGGCATTGAGTTTTAAGCTCATAACTAAATTACCTGACCACGAGGCTCGCTATCCACAAGCCACGTCAAGCCACATCACTTGTAAGTTTATTATTTCAGATTAAATCGACAAATTTGTAAAGAAATGTATTTGAATTGAATACACATGTTATAAGTGTAGAAGAAAAATAACAATGCTAGACATCTGATCCTTCAGGGTAGCTGCCATACCTTAAGAGTATGGAGTGCCTATAACACATTTTTCAGTAACTAAAGTGCAAATTAGGTAGCAGGAAATCAACATTGATTCAAAAACTAAAGTAAGCATGGAACTGCAAAAGTCTGAAGTGAGTGAAAACAACATATAAAATTCAGGAACTATTTAGTTTTTTTTTGAATTTTTATCAACCAGTCTAGCACATTGTTGGACTAATAAGGTAACCCATTTTTAGGCCACTGGCAACATCACAAAACATGGCTGACACATGATCCATAAAACTACCATAAACTGAGCTCTATGACAGGTACGAAGTAACAAAATATTCATTTTTTTTTTTTGCTTTGACATATTGATTCCCTTCATAAGACCTTTCAGAGGGAGAAAGGGTGCAGAGTGAACGTGATGCAAGAAATATCTAAAGGAGAAATAAGCGTCACAAATGCACTATGCAACGATTATAGCCTCACCTTTTTTTTAATGTGATATGAAATCGCGGGGCTGTCTATTGTCCAGCCGTGACGTGATGTTCATCCAGCTGACAGATTCCTGTAAACATAAAGACCCCAATCGGACTATCATGTCACCAATACACTTTAGAAAGTCACAATAGTAATCTGAGGAACAATTTCAAGAGGGTGAGGTGCTGGAGATAGGGTGGCAAATAAACTTTAATTTTAAGTGACCGGGTGGCAAATAATCTGCAGGGAACAAATCATATCAGCATCATTTTTTTATTTTTTCAATTCCGACAGAGACATGTGCTCAAGTTCAATAGTTATTCCTGGAACTGGAACAGCTTCAGGTCTGACAGGAATACATCTTACAAGATAGAAGTTATTCTGCAAAATTTCAGGAATTACCTTTGTAATCTTGGAAGGTCTGGTTAGTGATGTAGCTAGCATATCTATTGGAAATCCACTTTTTAAGCTAAATTTTATTCAGACAGCACTTCATTAAACAGAAACAAATGAAATAAAAAAATGAGCAATTTCAGAAGATAGGAAATCAATCTTTATAGCAACACATACCTTTCAAAGTAGTATTTCTCTCCAACCAAAAAATCATGGCTCTGAAAATCCTTTGATCCTTTACATGGGAAATTGTCTTTTTTTTATGGGGCAAATAAATATTCAGTGTAGAGGCTAAATCACCGGGATACTACAACAATGTATGATCAATATGCATGTAAGATGCTGAAGAATCTTTTATTTCCTCGTGAAGAGAAGGCCACCTCGAACAGGCCAGAAGAGAAGGAATGCCACCCAGCCATCTTGTTGCGGCTGTTTGCACATCAAGGAAAATTACATACAATCAAATTCCAGTGGAACTTTTCCTATTTGAAGTGCAAAAGCTATATATTGATGAGAAAAATGAAATAAGCCACCATCATGCTAATCCATCAAATAATAATAATAATAATAACAAAATAATAATAATAATAATAAGCAATCTTATAGACCAAATTTCCAATATACAAACATCACTGCTCCTTCGCATCTCATTGTAAACCTTCTCGGATTATATCCAGGTGGTAGTACTTCCTATTGCACAAGAGGAACTTGATGATTTCATCTCTTTTTGTTTCAGTCAAGGAAATGTCATGCGATGGTCTTACTCTTTATAGATGACCAAGTATTTGTGCCCAACTAAAGGTAAAGTGAACTGTATACCATTTAGCTTATCATGCATCCAAATGGTGAATTGCTACCTAAAAATAAGCTCTTAAGGTAACTACAGCCTCACCTTTTTTTTCGTGCAAATACTATAGACATGTTATTTGTTATACAAAGTTTGAGATCAAAACTAACCGCAGTTCCCTCCTTACCCAAAAAAAAAAACATATATCATTACAGACAAACAAGCAAACTTTCAGATATGAAGATTGATATACCTAGACAAGCAAACTTTCAAATATGGAGTTTGGTAAAATACAAAATCAATGCACATGTGCCACTAACTTCAAATAAGCTCAATCTTTTTTTCTTTCCTACTTATTCCCTTCCTCGTTGCTTCCTGTGAAGTGTGAACTCAAAATCAGCAAAATAAGCTGGCTACCACATGGAAGAGAGAGAGAGAGAGAGAGAGAGAGAGAGAGAGAGAGAGAGAGAGAGAGAGAGAGAGAGAGAGAGAGAGACGAATACCTGTAGAGTACTGGTCACTGGTTGCAGACGTCTTGGCCGCTAAATCTCTCGAGCTCACAGCTAGGAGACCAAACCTGAAGAGAGATGGAACATCTCCAACAAAAAAAAAAAAAAACAGCTGGTGACATCACTTGAGGGACAGAAAAAACATCATAATTTGAACAAGGAGTAGAGAAAAGGCAACAAAACTGATCCCTGCACAACAAACCAGAAAAAGCGAGGGGAGAAATTGGACCAAATCCAGTTGAAGAAGAAGTTTAAATCAATATCCCAAGATTTGCATCAAGAAAGGGAAAAAAAGGCAAATATCAAAACCCTAAATCCCATACAAAAAATCCACAGGCAAAACAGTACCTATTTGATTATCCGCACGATGTTTCTGCTCCCTGGTTAGCAAAGGTACTGAATGTAGTTACAGTACAACTTGAAAAGATCCTTCAGTTTTTTTAGATTACAGTTACACAAAAGATGATATTACATTTCAATCAAAAGAAATTATTTGAAAACAAAATAAGATTATCATTGATAACCAAAACATGGTGGCAGTAACTTAGTTATATAACACCTAGAAAATCATGGCAGGAAGATAAGTGGAATAAAGTACCTACCAAGACGTTAACCGGTCAGAACCTTAAACCACATATTCATTAGTTACCATATTCATCAATGACCTACAACCAAAAGCAACAAACTATATCAATAAGTAGGAATCACAAGCTTGTTAAACCCATGCCATTCATCAGCCACCTGATACGCACACAAAAAAAAGGAAGACAAATTGCTTGCTGCGTGATTAAGGTAATGTAGCGAACAAATATATATAAAGACAAGAATCTGCCTGATTCTGAATATGATGCTTGCTGCATGATTAAGGTAGCTAACCACTGCTAATATTTTTGTACATACAAAAACCTTCAGGAGCATAAGTGTGACTGATTTAACGATCTGATGTATCTAGCTTCTCGTCAAGGTTCAATGCTTCTTTTTCTTCTGGAAATAAAAACTAAAACATGGGTAAAAAATAACATTCAACACAGACTGGTCATCTATGTGGTAAATTTAGAACCTGACATGTGCTTATATAGGTCTGTTATATTGTTTTTAACAGAGTAAAAAAATTCATCAATGTTTCTGCAAGAGCTGATGGGTCATAACCAATAACAGCATTGTATCAGCAAGAAATAATGTAAAAACACCTGACATTGATTGGCTCTCCAGTGAAGAACATTTAGGAGCAAGGCTGACTATTACCGTAAAATCAATGTCAAAGGTTTAGGACTTACAGTTGCAACCACTGCCCACACAAAACCTCCTGCAGCTGAAACCACTCCTGCGTCCTTCCGCTCAGGCTCTTGCCATGAAGAGGAGCTGTCCAATCCTTGCATCCACCATAGCATCTTCTCCACGGGTTCCTGGGTACCAATTCCACAACCCCCTAACCATGGAACCTGAACCAAACTAAAAACCTTGAATCCATAAATCAAAATCCTTAGATAAATCCAACAAGAACAAGATCTGCAGACAACCAAAAAAAAAAAAACACGAAGAAATAAGGAAGAAGAGGAAGGTCACCAGTCACCACGATGGACAGGGGCAGTGCCGAGGGCTGCCATCATCCTTGCCAGTTCGGACCGAGAAAGACGATGAAGTAATGGACCTCTGCATTGCCTACGCTGCCTCACTCGGTCGCTGTCAGGACGCCTCGCCCAGCGACGAAGAGGGCCGACCGCTGCCATCGGCCGGGACGGCGAGGACGCGCTGTCGCTGTGTCGCCATGGACGACCCGCCACCTTGGACGTCGTCGAGCTCGCCGTGCTGCCGTCCGTCTGCGCCTAGTCCGCCGAGCTCACTCCGCCCCGCGGCGTCGCGGAGCCGCAAACCGCTGCTCGCCCACGCCTTGGGCCGCCGACCGTCGACCGAGGGGGAAGAAGAAGGCGCTGCCTCACGTCGCCCTCAACCTCCGCCGTCGTACGGACCGCCACCGTGTTGGTCGAGCCGCTATCTCCGCCGCCGCGGATATCCGCCTCGCACCGCACGTTCCCTCCGTCGTCGTGGCGGCCGTCCTCCACCGCCGTCTTCGCTAAGCCACGCCGCTCCGCGTTGCCCTGCCCCTGACCCCCAAGCCACGCCGCCATGCGCTGTCCAGGGCCGCCGTGCTGCCTGTGTGGAGTAGGCGAAAGGGAGGAGGAGGCGAGGCAGGCAGCCGACCCCGGCGGCGGAACCGAGCGGCGGCAGGAGCGAGGAGGAAGGGATCGAGCAGGAGCGGAGGCGGCGGAGAGTCTCGGGTAAACATGCACCGGCTCAACAACCGCAGTAATTGTGCACGATCCGCCGGCCAGCGAAGGAGGAAACGACGCGTGGGCCAACCGTACAAGCAAATTTTTCTCACTGCGACCACGATTTCACACACGATGCGCACCCGGCCGCGATGGAGATCCAATGGCGCGAATCGTTCAGGCTGAGCTGCGAGCGCTGAGAGCGCGGTTACGCCGGGACGACTAGAGGAGTAAATTCGTGCTCTTCCTCCTTCTGTTGTCCTCTCTTTCCTTTTTTTTTTTTCCCCTCTCCTGAGGTTGCCTGTGTTTTGAAAGGCTGGTAGAGCACGCTGCCGCCTCTTCCAGAATTGATCCGGCCTCCGGTGTTTCCGATTTTGCCTCTCCAGAGGCCAGATTGGGAGGCTTTTTTTGGCGAGAAAGAGAGCTTTATTTATCACGTAACAGAGTTTATACAGACTCCTATTATTGGTTCAAACTCTCTTCTGGCGACTTGCCAAGGTATTACAAATTCCAATACTAAGATCAAAATTAGGGCTGGGCATTCGGGTTTACCCGAAATTTCGGGTCGGGTATCTCGGGTATTTAGATTTTCTCAAGAAATAACACCCGAGGTTTGCCTGAAAAGGAAAACCCGATGATTCGGGCACCCGATACTTCGGGTTCGGGAAATCCCGAGTTACCCGATGGAGCTATCGCCATTGCTGGGCACCGTAGAGGCGGAGCTCGGCGCTGACGATGGTCGCAGGTGTGCGGGGTGCGAGTCGCCGCGGCGGCACCGCAACGCGAGGCGCGAGGACGAGCTGAGGGATGACTTGTGGCGCTCAGCAGCATCGGCAAGGGACGACTGCCGCCTGTGGCGCGGGGGCGAGGCACGGCTGGACTTGCTGGGGTAGCGGCGGCGCACGCGAGAAGAAACGAGGAAGACGAGAGTTGCGGCTGCTGCGTGTTTGCTTCTGCTTGGCTTTAGGTCATACTCCCTCCTGTTCAAAAAACTTGTCGTTTTGAGGTTGTCCTAAGTTAAACTTTTTAAACTTTGACTTTAAATATTTTTTATACATTAAGTTTAGAAATGTGAAAATGTTATGAGTAGATTCATATTAAAATATGATTTCATAAAAATACACTTTAGCTATATTTTATAAATATTTTACATCAAAAAGTATTAGTCAAAGTTGTGTTTTGGAGACCGTGTCAATGTCCTAAACGACAAGTTTTTTAAAACAGGAGGGAGTACGATGCTTGTTTGTGGGCTTTGTAAGTGGGCCTTAAGCTGAATAAGTATTGGCTGAATTGAAAGTGGAAAAAGAACACGTAGAGTACTGCAGTTCGGGTAGATCGAGCAATTCGGGTTCCGTGAGCCACAACCCGATACACCCGAACTAAATTCGGGATTTCACATCTGGCACCCGATTTCACAACAAGAGACTGATGACTTTCTTCGTTGTCAACTGCTAAGCTTACACCATGGTCAGTTCAATCCTGCTCACTAACTCTCTTGCCGCTTGCTGTCAGCCTGATATTGGTATGCTTCTCTCCAAGGAATTAACTTGTTGCATTTCGTTGACTAGGAATAGTGATTTTGATGTAATGTTAAAGATATGATAGCAACTGTTAGTGGGGTTCTATGTTTGTATGGGTTGGGCTACAAATTAGGCCTAGTCATGGATTGCAACCTTGATTTTTTTTTTTTACCTAAAAAAACCTTGATATATTTTTGTACCATCATTTTCTATTTTTTCCAGATATTTTTGAGCCTCTAGAGAAGGCGTAGTTTGTTATTTTTTTTCCTGTATCACATACTCACTCCATTCAAGAATGATCAACGCATTAGCAAAGTCATAAAATCAAACAATGATAGCCATTTTTGCCACGGCCATTAGTTTTCCATAAATCAACACAGGAGTAGATCATTCTGTTATTCGACCAATAAATGGTGGTGATTTTCTTGACTTTAAAAACTGCCGTGTTCCCCATGCCTAAACACATCTTTTGGGAACGGCAATCTTAAGCATTGACTGGAATGTTCGGCTCATATTCGTCTTCTTTGAAGACTGGCCTTCGAGAACACCGATGCTAACATCACGGGGGCCCTGTTTATTTCAGCTATAGAAATTATCAAAAGCTAGCTTCTTCCTAGGAATTGTTAAAAAGCTGGATTGTGAAAAAGATGAGGTTGGAAAAAGAGACATGTTTGTTTCGTGGATGTGTGAAATAATGGCTAGTTATAACTCATTAGATGTTACTTTGGTACAATTGTATGGCAAAAGCTGAGAAAATCTAAGGATACCTACGCACGTTGTTATAGCTGAGGGAAAAGTTGATATTGTTTACGCTTCAACTTATATAATCTAGAAACTCTAGCCGAGACAAAGGCCTAACTCTTGTCGACTTTCATATGGGCCCCGCCTGTAACATCTTTGGTTACCACTAGACCAGCTATGTCAAAAAGAAATCTAGAATACAGTAAGTCAAGTCTTTGTCAATGCCCTTAACTTGAGGTAAATGCTACAATCGAGTGGTTTTGTAACACTTCCTCTCCCCCTTTAATCCGATATATACTCTCTATTTTTAATCAAAGATATTCGTGTCAGAATTAACTTTCTTTTTCTTTGTACCTTCACAAAAAAAAAAGGATTTTTTTTTGTAGCAGCACACAAATAAATAACACCTTGTGATCTAAATACTGTCTAGAGCACGTCTATTTTCCCAAAACAATCTAAAAAATCTGTTAGTAAAACAAAACATTTGATTTAAAAGTTTAACAAACCTTCACTGATGTGGCTTCCTTTATTATTAAAACCATTTACAACTAAGAGTTCACATATAGTCATCAAACATCTAAGAACTAAGACCTTGTTTGTTTCAGCTTGAGATGATTATAACTAGGCTTATGTGTCCAATTGTTTCGCCAGCTTGAGTAATATTTATGTACCCTAGGGCCTATGTGTTTTTAAATGTGACCGGGAGAGAAGTTACGTCCGATGCGTGCAGTCTCTCTTCCCGGTCATGACACGTTAGTATGGCTTGGTGATCACGTACGCGGCGATGTCAAGACTCAAGATCACAACGGACACCCCTAATTGCTCGCCCAACGCAATAAATTTTGAGCGCGTCTAGGCCTGCTATGTTCATTGCTTCTTCGTTTTTCTTTTTCGCGAGAGCTATGTTCATTGCTTCTAGGAGGGGTGAAGCTAATGGACACCTGAACTGACAAGAAATGAACGTGCTTTTGTCTGCGGTGGCGAGCGACCTCGCTGGCCGGCTGGTCTCCTTCCTCGTCGCGAAGTACCTTGAGGCCAGCGCCACTGATGACAACGACACCGCGGTCAGGCTTCAGCGAGCGCTGCTTCGAGCTCGCGTCGTCGTCGAGGAAGCCGAGGGGAGGCAGATCGCCAATCAAGCGATGCTGCTGCAGCTCCGCCAGCTGAGGCGAGCGCTGTGCCGAGGCGCCTACGCTCTCGACGCCTTCAGGTGGCGAGTTCTCGGCGATCCCAACAGGAGGAGGTCGCTCGCCACGGTGAACCGTTCTCGCTCGCGTCTGGAAGCCGCGCTACGCGATGTGAGTGAGCTGGTCGTGCTCCTGGACGGGTGCCCTCGTGTCGCCCGGCAGCCGTACAGCGCCTACCTGTTCATGGAGCGGTGCATGTTCGGGCGGCAGTTGGAGAAGGAAGAAATCATCGATTTCTGCTTATCGTCGCAGCCTAGTTGTCAAGATGTGGATGTTCTTCCCATCATCGGCCCTCACGGGGTCGGGAAGCGGACCTTGGTGGAGCACGCCTGCCTCGATGAGAGGGTGCGAGAGCGCTTCGCCAAGATCCATCATCTCAGCAGTGACCAACTTGTTGATCTCCAGAGATTATTAGTTGACGACACTGCAAGGTCGCTGATGGTGATCGATATGGTCGACGGCGGCGATGCGGACGCTGAGTCGTCATGGAGAAGGTTCCATGCCGCCGTTCACCGCCACGCACATGGAGGAAGCAAGATCATCGTCATCAGCAGGACAGAGGCGCACTCGAAGAGCCTGGGCACCGTGCCGCCGCTCAGACTGCTTCCGCCACGCCGGGAAGAGCTCTGGTACTTCTTCAGGGCGCTCGCCTTTGGGGCCACGGATCCAGATGACCACCCGGAGCTCGCGCGCATCGCCATGGCACTTTGCGATTTCACCATGGCGGTTTGTGAGTTCACGCTGTACGCCGCCGCCAACACCATCGCCGCGTCGCTCCGCGCCGACCTGAGCGCGCGATCCTGGCGCCGCGTGCACAAGGTGTACGCCGAGGCTACGTCGCTGCAGCTCGGTGCCGCCAGCGAACGGTTCGAGGCTGGACACTACTACCTGTGCAGGCCAGTGAAGGACGCGCCTGGTGCTCCTTGCTTGTTCACCGTCAGGCATAAGCTGATTGGTGTGGCGCGGAGCGAGCTGCCCCTTGTGACGATGTTGGACCTGCTCACCGGAGGCTCCGTGCCTCCCGCCGGGGCAACGCGCTTCGACGTGCTGGTGTGGCAGTCTCGCATCCCTCCGTACGGGAGCTACGTCGCCACGTGCGATATGGAGAGAGCCAGCCATCTCGTGGCCCGCGAGAAGCGGGCTCGCAAGAGGCGGAGAGACAGACATGATCAATGAACAACAAAAGAGTAAATTTCACACAACCACGATTATATTTGGTCCCTTGTTGCAAGAAACCACAATTTTTGAAACAAGAAGTTACCAGATATGTATAGGAAGAAGATACACTGAGCTCCTCAAATGTGCTGAAGTATCAAAACATATGTTCCGTCAGTACTTTATTGAATGGCACGCATGATAGCAAGCCATGGAGTAGGATTATCCACAGCTTTTACTGGCAAAGGATCTTGTACAACCTAAAGAAACTACACTACAATGTTGTATACACCACAGAATACCATAGGCATTGTTAAAGAGTTGAGTCGTCCAGTTGTATAGGGCATCGGGAAGCCAAGGAGAGGAAGAAAGAGAATGTCTAAGAGCAGTGGGAATCGGAACATGAAGAGAAAAAAAAAAGGTTCTTTTTTGTCTCAACGCATCTCAAGCTTATTGCTCTAAGGTGTTCTTCCCTCTTCATATGAGCTAACAAAATGCTTAAGGAAATAAATGACAAATACATGGGATTGTTGCCCAAGCTTAATAATGCATGTTATCAATAATACAGTAATATACAACACTAAACTTCATACATGTGCCAAATTGTTAATGAACTGAATCCTAAGAAAGTTTTGGCACAAATAACCCGATATAAAGAATTTAATTGAATTGACAAGTATCGAGCAACAATTAGCAAGTTATATCATGGATTAACAAAGTGCCACACAAATGGCTGTCACGGATAGTTGCAGAAGAGGATATCGAAAAGAAATTGCAAAAAAGGACGACAACATGTTATATTGGTAATTGGTATTGCTATGGGGCTTTGGGCCTGCCAGCAGCGACAAGGAGGCAGCAGCAAGTGCAGGCACATGCAGCAACAACAATAGTAATAGTAGTAGTAGTAGTAGTAGTAGTAGTAGTAGTAGTAACCTACTACTACTACTATGTTTAGTAATCTCCATATGAGAAAGTTAGATTCAACTGAGTCTTTTAGCCATGTTGCCCTATCCCTTTTTCCCGTCTAAAATAAACATTATCTCTTTAGATGGTATGTATACTATGTAAGCCTATCCCTTGTGCTAAGGATTTTTTTTTTTGTTTCTACAATATCGCATGAGAGCTGCAAGTCATTTTATTAATAATAGGGTAAATAAGTACAACATATTGTGCTGGAAATTAAGAAATAAAATCAAGTTGTTTTCATTTCATTGGCTGTTCGGAGCAGCCTGGCTTTGTCTGGTACATGTCCAGCAATAAACCTGGCGGCAAATGCACCTCCGCCCCTGGCATGGGCCTTAACCAGGTCCATCCGTGAGTCCAGTTAGAGTTTAAGTTAATTAAGGAATTATTAGATAAGAGTCAGAGTCCTATACAATTGTAAGCCACGTTCCTATATATTACAGGGCATGGCAACGTAAATAGACAAGCAAGAAATATATCAAGAGTTCTTAGATTCTCTTCTACCCCTGCCCTAACAGTGCGACTGACGTCGTCGGCGAGGTCGCACCATTTGGGTTCAGGGCCATCTAGTTTCGTTCGTGACAAATTGGTATCAGAGACAACGATCCCTTCCCATGGCTTCTACTGCTGAATCCACGGCGTGGACATCTTTCAACTTTCAGGCTTGTATCGACGGGGCCTTGGCAATTCTGGATCAGATGAAGGCCACCGTGGAGGTGGAGAAGATGAGGTCAGATGAGGAGGAAAAGAGAGCAGCCCAACCTGATCTCTTTGGTGCACACGCTGCTGGTGTCGTGGCCTTGGTCCGCATCACGGCTGACTCCGCCAAAGCAGCTGCGGGGCATTCAATCCGGCAGCGAGGACCAACGTGGGATGGTTCCTGGCGGCGCAGACCGGCTGGTCCCGGCGACTCCAAGCGGCAGTGTTGGTCGGCATGGGGAGGCGCGGGACAACGGCGACCTGGGCAAGCTGACTCGTGGCGGCACTGTCTGGCGAGAGGCAGGGCGTCACGAAGCAAGAAGGCGGCGGACGCGAGCGAGAAGACGGTGGCATTTGCTGTGCGTGCAAGGCAGATCAAGATTGCCAGAGATACGACTGCTGCTCTCTTTGAGTGGGCCATATATGGGCCGCCTTGGTCCAAGTTTGGGCCAACTCCAGCCGCCAAAGGTGTGGGCTGATTTAAGCAGCCTGTTCGTGGAACAGTTCTGGCACAGGTGTTCAAGGCCTAATCAATTATTTTAGGAGGCAAATACAATATTAAGTCAAGATGTAAAAGACTTTATTGTGTTCAGTTTGTCAGAAGTCAGTCCACAGCTCGAGGAAGGGCTGTCTTCGAAGGAGGGGGGAAGTGTCATGGGCCTTAACCAGGTCCATCAGTCTAGAGTTTAAGTTAATTAAGGAATTATTAGATAAGAGTCAGAGTCCTATGCAATTGTAAGCCACATTCCTATATATTACAGGGCATGGCAACGTGAATAATAGACAAGCAAGAAATATATCAAGAGTTCTTAGAATCTCTTCTACCCCTGACCTAACAGTGCGACTGACGCCGTCGGCGAGGTCGCGCCGTTTGGGTTCAGGGCCATCTAGTTTCATTCGTGACAGCCCCAGACCCTGGTTTACAGACCTTAGACCTAACCCAGTCCATATCACGTTTGATTAGAAAAGTAATACCAGTGTAGTCTTATGTGGATCATGATCAAGTTGTTTATCTGCTAATAAAACAAGTTGTGAAATCAACGGTTCAGTTCTAGGTTTGCCTTTCCTCTGCTACTTTGTACAAAGTTTTGATCTATCAGTTCCTTCGGTTCACTTAAATGTGATTCCCCTAATATTAGTGAACTCATCTAAGAAATCATGAATGGAATAACAAAGAAGTTTTTTTCTCTCTCTCATAGCTTTTTGCTTTATTTAGGGTCAAGGAGTTACTAGTTGGATTTATAGACATGTATAGGAAGAAGATACCCTGACCCCCTCTCTACAAATTAGCTGTAATATCAAAATATATTTCCTGGAGCACTTCATTGAATGGCATGCATGATAGCCTGTCATGGAGTAGGTGTATCCACAGCTTTTACTCAAAAGGATCTTGTACAACCTAAAGAAACTACACTACAATGTTATATATACCACAGAATAACATAGGCATTGTTAAAGAGTTGAGTCCTCTAGTTGTATAGGGCCTGGGTAAGCCAAGAAGAGGAAGAAAGAGAATGTCTAAGAGCAGTGGGAATGGGAACATGAAGGAAAGCATGATATCTTATCTGTTTTCACATACAAAATTGGATGTAGACATCTTCTATGTTTTCCTGATGCCTCCCAATCCCATTGTTCTTAGGCGCTCCTTCCCGTTCCTTTGGATTACAAAATTGTTCAAGTGGTGAAAATAAAACATAATGTGTAGGCATAGGTGATGAGGTGTTGAGGGTGAGTCAGGAAGAAACAATTCTAAGAGCAATGGGCATGGGAACATGGAGGAAAGCATGATTTTTCTCGTTTCCTCTAATTACGGGTGCAGATCTGTTACATGCTTTCCCAATGCCTCCCATGCCTATTGTTCTTTGTTGTTCCTTCCCTTTCCCTTAAGCTTACACAACTGTTTTAGTATGATCAAATCGCAAGTTGTCAAGGTCACAAACACAAGTTGAGAAGAGAGAGTAACAAGTAATCTCGGAAGCACATTGCGAATGGGAACATGGATTTATCTCTACAATTAGGGTGGATATTTGACTTAGTGCCTGCTTCCTCTCCTGATTTATTTGATATACTAAAACTCTCCCTTTTACTTGACTTAGTGCACAATCAGCTAGCTCAATGGAAGCAGCGAATTAACAGAAAATTGGTATATAACTATTTGATTAAATCGATCAATAGATAAAAAATAGATCTGCGATACTTGATGTGCATGACAAGTAATTTCCCGTTGATTTGAAACACAAACTGA
The DNA here is from genome assembly GCA_007726485.1 of Eragrostis curvula. NCBI lineage: Eukaryota > Viridiplantae > Streptophyta > Magnoliopsida > Poales > Poaceae > Eragrostis > Eragrostis curvula. Next base: position 2,869,192 of record RWGY01000045.1, read on the forward strand.
CAGTAAAATCATCTGACGATATAGAGCAAGAAAACATTTCCCTAGTAACTACCGCATATCTAAATGCTGGGAGGGGAACTCACGGAGCCAGCACCATGCCTTCTGTCGATGAGCAGCGGGAGAAGAGATGACGCCACCCCAATCCTCCCGCGCGGGCTGGAGACACCGTCGTCGCATTCTGCCCTCGAGCTCGGAGGGCGCCGCCGCAGGTGGTGGGGTCAGAGGCAACAGGCCTCGGAGGTCTTCGGCCGCCTCACCTATCGCAGCCTCTCGGTCATAGGCTCGACGGCATGACCATCTCGGAGCGGGCGGGCACCGGCGGCGGGCACAGGCTGCTGCGAGGCGGTCGTGGGGTCGATGAATAGTCTGTGGGCCTACGCGCGAACATCGGCCCTGTTGTCATCCTCTGACCCAGAGGATTGGGCCTGGGCTGACCTATTCAGGGTCAAGCTTGCACCATGGTCAGTTCAATCCTGCTCGGTAACTTTCTTCGTAGTCAACTGCTTGCTGTCAGCCTGATGAGGCTATTACTTTCCTCCGTTTTTTAATACTTGACACTTTTGACTTTTACTGTTCCAACTTTGATCATTATTTTCTTATTAATGCATAATTAAATTTTTAAAATATATTATGTTACTAAAATACTATCTACACCACATCTAATAATCATATGTTTAATTTATATAACTAAGTATTTTAGAAGTTATTAAATGGTCAAAATGTAAATAGTATAGTTAACAGTGTCAATTATTTAAAAACAGAGGAAGTATTTATTACAAGAAAATATTGATGTGTTTCTCGTTGCATTTCGTTGACTAGGAATAGTGAATTAAATGTAATGCTTAAAGCTATGATAGTGATTGTTAGTTGGTTCTATGTTTGTATGGGTTGGGCTACAAATTAATCCTAGTCATGGATTGCAACCTTATTTATTTTTGTACCATCATTATCTATTTTTTAGTTATTTTGAGCCTCTAGGCATGGAGTAATTTGTTATTTTTTTTCTGGTATCACATACTGACTCCATTCAAGAATTAGAAAAGTCACAAAATCAAACAATGATAGCCGCTTTGCCCTGGCCCTCAGTTTTCCTCGGAGAACTGCTGCACAGATAAATCAACATAGGAATCGGTCATGCTGTTATCCCACCAATAAATGCCGGTGATTTCCTGGCTTTAAAAACTGCCGTGTTCCCCATGCCTAAACACATCTTTTCGGAGTGGCAATCTTGAGCGTGGACTGGAATGTTTGGCTCATGTTCGTCTTCAGTTCGTCTTCTTTGAAGACTGGCCTTCGAGAACACCGATACTTTAACATCAAAGGGGCTCTGTTTATTTCGGCTAGAAATTATCAAAAGCTGGCTTCTTCCTATAGAAATTGTTACAAGCTCCTGCATTATGAAAAGATGATGCACGCTTGTTTCATGGATGTGTTAAATAATGGCTAGTTATAACTTAGATGTTACTTTGGTACATTTTGCATGGCAAATGCTTAGAAAATCTAAAGGATTCTTAGACTCGACAGTATAGAGGCGCACGTTGTTATAGCTGAGGGAAAAGTTGATATTGTTTACACTTCAATCCACTTATATAATCTAGAAACTCTGGCCGAAGCAAAAGCTCTAGTCGCCATTCACATGAGCCCCGCCTGTAACATCTTTTGTCAGCTCTAGACCCGCTAAGTCAAAAAGAAATCTAGAATACAGCAAGTCAAGTCTTTGTCAATGCCCTTAACTTGAGGTACATGCTACATTACATCGAGTGGTTTTGTAACACTTCCTCTCCCCCTTTAATCCGATATATACACTATTTTTTTATCAAAAGATGTTTGTGTCAGAAGTTAAGTTGAGTGCAATGCATGGCCGGTCCTCGAACTTATTTGGAGGTGTCATCTAGGTCCTCAAACTCTTAATTTGTATGTTTAAGTCTCTGAACTTGTTAAGTTGTTCACTTGAGGTCCAAATCTCTCTTATTAGTGTTAATCCACTAGCTCGGCATGTTTCAGAGATCCATCTCACCTAATTTTGTGAACTCACAATTTGTATTACTATCCGACACGTCAAAATAAAAAAGAAAAAAAGCCACAAACAGACTCTTTGTGCTTCCTACATGATATTAACCTTTTTTGTTGGAAAATGCTTCAGACTAGACTCATTTGTCTGACTTTTGTCTGACCAAGTGTTTTAAGCCATTTGATTTATATGTGAATCACCACCCGATTGATTTTAACCATTGGATTTTCTGGTTGTACAAATCTACCAAACGGGTCTACTCTATAGCATTGGAATTTTTTTTTTGAGACTCATTGGATTTTTTATTGACATTTCTTTACTGTTTTCATGACCTTGGTACTAACACGTTAATGCTCATATAGCTGCCGCAAAGACACAAAGAAGGCAATCGACGCTAAGTATGGATATTTGGACCGGGATGAACTAATTAGCAAGTTTAAGGACTTGAAGCTGTAAATTAAGAGTTCAAAGACCTAGATGAAACTCACGAAAAAGTTTGAGGACCGGCTATGCACTTTACTTAACATTTTTTTTAGTAGCACACAAACAGTTAATTAATGCCTTGTGATCTAAATATTGCTTGGGGCCCATGTATTTTCCCTAAAAAATCTATTAATAAAACAAATTAAACATTTGATTTTACAGTTTGACAAACCACAACAGATGTGGTTTCCTTTACTGTTAAAACAGTTTAAGAGTTACATCTAAGAGTTCACATAGTCGTCGAAACATCTAAGAACTAAGATCCAGATTGTTTCAGCATGAGATTGTCATAAACTAGGCTTATGTTTCGAATTGTTTCAGCTTGAGTAATATTTATGTAGCCTACAGCCTACGTGTTGGTTAAATGTGTGAGGGAGACGATTTTTTTTTTTTTTTTGAAATGTGAGAGAGTAATAACGTTGTCACGTTCGATGTGATGCAGTTTCTCTTCCCGGTCATGAGACGTTAGTATGACTTATTGATCACGCGGCGATGTCGAGATCACAATGGATACCCCTAATTGCTCGCCAAACGCAATAAATTTTGAGAGTATTCTATGCTTGCTATGTTCATTGCTTCTAGCTAGGAGGGGTCAAGCTAAGGGACACCTGAACGAACAAGAAATGAACGTGCTTTTGTCTGCGGTGGCGAGCGACCTCATCGGCCGTCTGATGTCCTTCCTCGTCGGCAAGTACAAGGAGGCCAGCGCCACCGACGACCACGACACCGCCGTCAGGCTGCAGCGAGCACTACTCCGAGCTCGCGTGGTAGTAGAGGAAGCCGAGGGGCGGCAGATCGCCAACCGAGCGATGCTGCTGCAGCTGTGCCAGCTGAGACGAGCACTGTGTCGCGCCGCCTACGCACTCGACGCCTTCAGGTGGCGTGCCGTCCATCCCAAGTCCAACAGGAGAAGGTCACTCGCCACGGTGAGCCGATCACGATCGCGTCTAGAAGCTATGCTGCGTGACATGAAGGAGTTGGTCGTGCTCCTCGGTGGTTGCCCTCGGGTGACCAGGCAGCCGTACAGCACCTACCTGTTCATGGAGAGGTGCATGTTCGGGCGGCAGATGGAGAAGGAAGAAATCATCGGCTTCTGCCTGAAGCAGCCTTGTCATCAGGATCTGGATGTTCTACCCATCATCGGCCCTCACGGGGTCGGGAAGTGGACCTTGGTGGAGCACGTCTGCCTCGACGAGAGGGTGCGGGAGCGCTTCGCCAAGATCCATCGTCTCAGCAGTGACCAACTTGATCATCTCGAGAGCTTATTAGTTGACGACACTGCAAGGTCGCTGATGGTGATAGATATGGTGGACGGCGGCGACGCGAACGGCGAGGAGCCATGGAGAAGGTTCCATACCGCCGTTCGCCGCCGCGCGCACGGAGGAAGCAAGATCATCGTCATCAGCAGGACAGAGGCGCACTCGAGGAGCCTGGGCACCGTGCCGCCGCTCAGACTGATTCCACCACGCCGGGAAGAGCTCTGGTACTTCTTCAGGGCGCTCGCCTTCGGGGCCGCGGACCCAGATGACCGCCCGGATCTCGCACGCGTCGCCATAGCGCTTTGCGACTTCGCCATGGGGCTTTGTGACTTCGCCCTGTACGCTGCCGCCAACACCATAGCCGCGTCGCTTCGCGCCGACCTGAGCGCCCACGCCTGGCGCCGCGTGCACAAGGTGTACGCCGAGGCGACGTCGCTGCAGCTCGGTGCCGCCAGAGAACGGTTTGAGGCTGGACACTACTACCTGTGCAGGTCAGTGAAGGGCGCGCCCGGTGCTCCATGCTTGTTCAGCAATAGGCGCAAGCTGATATATAGGCGTGGCACGGAGCGAGCTGCCCCTGGTGACGATGCTGGACCTGCTCGCCGGAGGCTATGTCCCTCCCGCCGGGGCTGCGCGCTTCGACCTGCTGGTGTGGCAGTCTCCCATCCCTCCGTATGGGAGCTACGTCGCCACGTGCGATATGGAGAGAGCCGGGCAGCTGGTGGCCCGTGAGAAGCGGGCTCGCAAGTTAAGGTACACACGACCGATGAACATATAGGCGAACTAGTGTACCTTAACTCAGTAGTTTTGTACTCTACTACCTGTCTAATGATACTGAGAGAGCACACGCTTTGTATGCTTAGGATCAAGGAGTTACCAGTCAGATTTATAGACATTTATTATAGGAAGAAGATAGGATACCCTTATCGGCTCTCCACATAAATGTGCTGTGATATCAAAATATATTTCACCCGGCGCACTTCATTGAATGGCATGCATGATAGTGTGCCATGGAGTAGGTGAATCCATAGCTTTTACTCAAAAGGATCTTGCACACCCTAAAGAAACTACACTACAATGTTATATATACAACAGAATACCATAGACATTATTATTAAAGAGTTGAGTCGTCCAGTTGTATTGGGCCTGGGTAAGCCAAGAAGAGGAAGAAAGAGAATGTCTAAGAGCAGTGCGAATGGGAACATAAAGGAAAGCATGCATAATATCTGTTTTCACATCCAAACTTGGATGTAGATATCTTCTATGTTTTCCTGGCGCCTTCCATTCCTATTGTTCTTAGGCACTCCTTCCTCTTCCTTCAGATTACGAAACCATTCAAGTGATGAAAATGAAACATAATCATGTGTAGGCATAGGTGATGAGGTGTTAAGGGTGAGTCGGAAAGAGGAAGAAACAATTCTAAGAGCAATGGGCATGGGAACATGGAGGAAAGCATGATTTTCTCTTTTCCTCTAATTACGGGTGCAGATTTGTTACATGCTTTCCCAATGCCTCTCATGCCTACTGCTCTTTGTTGTTCCTTCCCCTTCCCTTCGGCTTACAAAATTGTTTTAGGATGATCAAATTCCTGCTGCTTTATTTGATATAATAGAAGCTCTCCCTTTTATTTTCAACTTCAAATTAAACTAGCACTATCAGCTAGCTCAATGTAAGCATCAAATTAACAGAAAAATGGCATATAACTATTTTAGTAAATAAATCGTTCAACAGAAGAAAAAAAAAGTAGATCGGTGATACTGATGTGCATGACAAGTAATTTCCCATTGATTTTGAAACCCCAACTATCAGCCGAATCATCTGACGGGTATAGAGGAAGAAAAGTTTCTCTAGTCAATATCGCATATCTTAATGCGGGGAGGGGGAGGGGAACTCACGGAGCCAGCACCCTGCCTTCTGTCGATGGGCAGCGGGAGAAGAGATGATGCCACCCCAATCCCCCCGCGCGAGCTGGAGCCACCGTCGTCGCATTCTGCCCTCGAGCTCGGAGGGCGGGCGCGGCAACCGGCGGCGAAGTCGTAGGCTCGACGGCATGACCATCTCGGAGCGGGCGGGCGCCGGTGGTCGGCGGCGGGCACAGGCCACGGCGAGGCGGTCGGTGTCGATGAATAGTGTGTGGGCCTGGGCGCGAACATCGGCCCTGTAGTTTGTTTTTTTCGAGAAAAGTCCTTTTCGCCTCCCTCAACTTATGGGGGTAGCGCAATCTACACCCTCATTTACAAAACCGGGTAACCGCCGTCCTCCAACTATAGGGGTGGGAGCAATTTGACTCCCTGGGTGGTTTTGAGGGCGGTTTTATCCGAGTCAGCAGTCCGACGTGGCAAGGGGCACGCGCCCAGGCTGAGTCAGCGAAGCGGTGCGGGGGTAAAAAGAGCGCGCTCTCTCTCTCTCCCCGACTCTGTCTCATTCTCTCATCCCCTGCTCTCCTCATCCGAACCCTAGTTCGACGGCGGCGGCAGAGGCGGTGGCGACGGAACACGCCGCGGAAGGTACATTCCCGGCGGCGCGTTCGATGCACACGTAGATCTGAAGGACTTGTGCGAGGTTAGTCCATCCTTGAACCGAATCTTGACTCGGGGATGGTGGATCTTGGATTCGATGCTGGGTATTAATTTAGGTGTAGATTATGAGTTCGATTAGTTTATTCAAGGTAGCGCGGTCCGGAATGATTAGTTTATGAGTTCGATTAGTTTATTGTAGGACAGATTCGTTGGCCCGATTAATTTAAGCATGCGGATTAGCTGCAGTCTTTGTTTAAGTACCTTACTGATAGATTTGTTAAATATTTGTTCGCAGTTCTCAAGCATGGATCCATTGAGCATGTTGGCAGTTAGGTTTCATGTGAAGGGGGAGTTTCTCAACGTTGGTCGGGTTGTGCACTGGATTGGTGGATCTGAGGTGATGTCCTACATTGATAGAGATAAGGTTAGCTACCCTGAGATTGTTGGCCATCTTAGAGATCACATGGAGGTTCCTGAGGGCACGATGCTACACTGGCTGTTTCCTGGGATGGAGCTAAGCGATGGATTGACAGTTCTTTGGGATGACAATTCATGCCTCAAGATGTCTGACGCCATTTGTGATGGAGGAGTGGCAGATATCTATGTTGAATGCAGACATGGGCAGGGAGAAGATGATGCAGATAACGAGCACAGCGACTTTGAGGACGAGATGGAACACAAATCTGTTTCTGAGTCTGAGGAAGATGTTTCTGTGAGGAAGGAGTCCAGAGAAGAGGCTGAACGGCAGGTTGCTAGGCTCAGGGAGTTTTACTCTAGCCCTACCAAGAAAGGGAAACAAGTGTCTGCATGTGATAGTGCAGTTGTCACTGAAGCTAGCCAAGGTGTGATGAAGCAAGCCAACCTATCCCTACCCAAGCAAGCCAAGCTGGAGCAGCAGCAGCAGGAACAGAAACAGGTGAAGGAGCAGCAGCAGCCGCAGCACCAACAAGTGAAGGAGCAGCACCAGTTGAAAATGAGAATGTTAGGAAGGAATCAAGCTCAGACAGTGATTATATACCTGGGGATGATTGTTCATCAGAGGATGATGAGGAGGCAGCAGAGATTCTGAAGAAATTCAAGACATTCAAGAGGAAACTCAGGAGAGGAGAAGCTGCAAATCTGGATGATGTTGTTCTGGGGACATCAAGTCCAATGCCTGCAGGTTTTGTTGGACTTGATGTTGAGGGGGATACTGATTACTGCGAGTCTGATGATGAAGAGTCATGTGAAGAGATGGGCAGTGATGGGGAGTTCAAAAGGAAGCCTTCTAACGTGCCAAGGTTTAAGAAGACCAAGGGTGTCCCAAAGTTCAGTTTGGGAATGAAGTTCAGCTCAAAGAAGGATTTCAAGAAGGCAATTGTTAAAGCTGCACTGGCTGAGAGGAAGGTGATCAATTTTGTTAAGGATGATCCCAAGAGGGTTAGAGCTAAATGTGACTGGAGCAGGGCCTGGTTCAGGTTAGGCTCAAACTGTGACTCAGTGGACAATAACTTGTGTGAGTCATTTAACAAGTGGATAGTTGAGGCTAGGTTTTTCCCTATCATAACCATGCTTGAGACCATTAGGAGGAAAGTGATGGTCAGGATTCATGATCAAAGGGCCAAGGCTGCTAAATGGGAGACATTGGTGTGCCCCAATATTTTGAAGAAATTAAATGTTTACATAACTGAATCTGGTTTCTGTCATGCTATTTGCAATGGAGCTTCCAAGTATGAAGTGAAACATTATGATCACAGGTTCACTGTTGACCTTGAATCAAAGGAGTGCTCTTGCAGGTACTGGCAGTTATCTGGCCTTCCATGCCCTCATGCTATTTCATGTATCTTTTTCAAGACAAACTCTTTGGTGGATTACATATCTCCTGCTTACTCAGTTGCTAATTTCAAAAGCACATATGAACACTGCTTGATGCCTGTGGAGGGCATGTCCAGCTGGCCTGAATGTGATAGGCCCCCACTGAAAGCACCTGGGTATGTGAGAATGCCGGGTAGGCCAAAAAAGGAAAGAAGAAGGGAACCCACAGAAGCTAGCAAGGGTGTCAAGCAGTCCAAAGTTGGAACTGTTATAAGGTGCAGAAAGTGTGGGCAGATTGGTCACAACAGATCCACCTGTGACAGGCTTAATGGTTCTGCTCCTTCTAGCCCAGCTTCTTCACCAGCTGCTAACTCCGTGCCACTGGCCATTCAGTCGAACTCCACTGCAAATGATATCGTCCAGTTCTCTAGCAGCCAAATGAGTGAGGCAGGTACTAGCAAAAGGAAGAGGAAGGTCGGCCCAAGTCAACTGTCATCAGAGAGTACAAAAGCTGCACAGGTACTATACATCCTTCCTTGTTTCATATTAGACATAGTGAGTAATTGTGATATCATGTCTGTTACTACTGACTATATCATATGTGCATTACAGATGGTCGCCAAGAGTTCTGCATCAGCATCAACTCGTCGACGAGGTTCTGCTACCCTCCAAGTCACCGCAAGTATTCCTGGCTCCCAAGCTACCTCGACGGTGACAATCAGAAATTCTGGGAAAGCTTCCACCCAGGTGACTACCAGCGCTCCTCCGATCAAGAAAATAGCACCAAAAGACAATCAAGTTGCAAAGAAGCCCCGGCCAGGAGGAATGTTGCTGCTGCCCCCTTGGGATTCTGCTAAGCTTTGAACATGCTTTTGTCGTCATTTCAATCGAACTATGTGTCTGTTTGAACCTACGTTTCAGTCCTTCTGGATGTGTCGAACTTGATGTATTAACCTACGTTTATGTCCTTCTGTATGTGTGCAACTTGATGTATGAACCTACGTTTATGTCAGTTTCAAACAATGTATGACTTTCTATCGATCTATGTATGTTTTCAATTCAGTCGTGTTTGTCACCTGACCAGTTGGGCATCTATGTATGTTTGTCACCTGACCAGTTACACATCAACATAAACATCAGATTTTACACATAAGACATAGTTCATTACTTCACGTAGTGCATTGCAACACAACTGGACATTTAGACACTACCACGGTTCATTACGACACAAAGCCATTACAACACACACACTACCAGAGCACCATCAGCAACTGCACCTAACCGAAACGGAAGAACAGGGCCACACCAAGCAGAACCACGCACAACACCCTCATCAGCTTGATCTCCATGTCCATCCTTTCAACCTTGCCCTCGAGGTACTCCTTCTCGCCTTCGAACTGGTCCAGCCTCGCGTTCTCCTCCTTCAGGTCTGCAATCTGACCCTCGAGGTCTTCAATCATCTCCACAGCCTCATTGAACTGCCGTTTAATCACGGCTTCTTCCTTCTTCAGCTTCCACACAGCATCGCGCAGGTCAATGAGCAATGTCTGCACAAATGGGTCATGACGTCCCTCGTACCACTCCATCAAGTCGCAGCCATCCGTCTGCATTTCAAAAGACGAACAACTCAACGCCTAAATCCAACCCAAATCGAACCCAAATCCATCGCACATCAAACCCGAATCGACCAAATCGACGGCAAAATCAACTCACCCGAGCACTGTAGCACTTGATGTAGCGGCGGCCGGGGTTGTCGTCGCTCCAAGAGATCCAAAGAGCAGCCTTCTTCTAGCACTTGCAGTACACGGCGGGATGGTAGTCCAGCGACCCCACGCGGTACTTGATGGGCGAATGGCGCTTGTCGTCGTCGTTGAGGCTGGTGCTCGCGGAGCGGGACGAGCTCGAGCTGCCGGCCATGGCGGACCCTAAACCCTAGGGTTTGGTCGCACTATTCAAAGTGGGAAACGGTCGGGTGGAGAAGAAGGCGAGGGACCGAGAGCGCGACTCAATCGGGTGGGGGGGGGGGGGGCTCGGGTCTTATAGTCAACTCGCTGACTCAGCCTGGGCGCGTGCCCCTTGCCACGTCGGACTGCTGACTCGGACAAAACCGCCCTCAAAACCACCCAGGGAGTCGAATTGCTCCCACCCCTATAGTTGGAGGACGGCGGTTACCCGGTTTTGTAAATGAGGGTGTAGATTGCGCTACCCCTATAAGTTGAGGGAGACGAAAAGGACTTTTCTCTTTAGGGAAACATCGGCCCTGTAGTGATCCTCTGGTCCAAAGGGTTGGGCTTGGGCTAACCAATTGGGTCAACCGGGCCAATTTGTGTTTTTACACTTCGCCAAAAACTTGTTGGCTTACCATGAAGCGTCGGATGACTTGATGAAGTAGAGAAGGAGCAGGCAGCCAAAAGAGAATAAATAGCAGACCAAACCTCAAGAGTGATGACTTTCAAACAAAGCTCCTCAAAAAAAAAAAAAAAAGAGTGATGACTTTCTTCGTTGTCAAGTGCTAAGCATGCACCATGGTCAGTTCAATCCTGCTCACTAACTTTTCTTGCTGCTTGCTGTCAGCTTGATGCGGCTATTATTATAAGAAAATATTGGTATGATTCTCTCTAAGGAATTAACTTGTTGCATTTCGGGGAATAGTGATTTGAATGTAGTAATTGTTAAAGATATGATAATGTTTAGTGTGGTTCAATGTTTGTATGAGTCGCGCTACAAATTAGGCCTAGTCATGGATTGCAACCTTTATTTATTTTTGTACCATCATTCTCTATTTTTTTCACATACTCACAACATTCAAGAATGATCAAAGGATTCAACGCATTAGCAAAGTCATAAAATCAAACAATGATAGCTGTTTTTGCCCTCGCTGTCAGTTTTCCTCATAGCGCTGCTGCAAAGATAAATCAACAAAGGAGTAGAACATTCTGTTATTCCACCAATAAATGCCGGTGATTTTCTTGACTTAAAAAACTGCCGTGTTCCCCATGCCTAAACACATCTTTTGGGAACGGCAACCTTGAGTATTGACTGGGGGAATGTTTGGCTCATGTTTGTCTTCGAGAACACCGATTCTTTAACATCACGTACGGGGGGCTCTGTTATTTCGGCTAGAAATTATCAAAAGCTTGATTCTTCCTAGAAATTGTTAAAAGCTGATTTGTGAAAAGATGAGGGTAGAAAAGAAGGGACATGTTTGTTTCGTTGATTCGTTAAATAACGGCTAGTTACAACTGATGATTAGATGTTACTTTGGTAAAATTGTATGGCAAAAGCTGAGAAAATCAAAGGGTTCTTAGATTCCAAAGTATAAAGGCACACGATGTTATAGCTGAGGGAAAAGTTGATTTTGCATAGGTTCCAACTTAGATAGTCTAAAAGCCAAAATCTCTAGCCCAAACAAACAGAGCCTTACTCTCGTCGCCTTTCACATGCGACCCGCCTGTAATATCTTTTGTTTAGAACTGGACCAGTTAAGTCAAAAGGAAATCAAGAAATACAGCAAGTCAAGTCCTTTGTCAATATGCCCTTAGCATGGGGCACTACAGGAAACCCCTTATTTGCCGAGTGCCAGCCCGTATTACACTCGGCAAAGAGTTTGCCGAGTGTAGCACTCGGCAAAGACCGGACGGCAAACAGCTTTCGGCAAAGGCGGGTTTGCCGAGTGCTTTTTGTCGGGCACTCGGCAAAGATTTTGCCGAGTGTCGAAAAGGCACTCGGCAAAATAAAGTAACGAGACGGTGGGAAACGGCCGTCAAGAGGGTTTGCCGAGTGCCCTGACGTCAGGCACTCGGCAAACAAAAAAAATTTGCCGAGTGCCAGAGGCCTGGCACTCGGCAAACTTTCATTGTTTGCCGAGTGCCAGGCCTCTGGCACTCGGCAAACTTTCATTGTTTGCCGAGTGCCTGGCCTCTGGCACTCGGCAAACAATGGCACATGTGCCGAGTGCCTCAGTTTTGGCACTCGGCAAAAATCTGAGGCACTCGGCAAAAAAAAATCGACAGATTGCAATAAAATGTTTAAAATCACTGCAACCTGGACCAAAATCACACCAAATCATATATATATGCTCACCATCATCACATACACATATATATCATCACAAACACATAGAAATCACCACAAACACATAGAAATCACCACAAACACATAGAAATCCATCAGAAACACATATTTGTCTCCAAGTACACATAGAAATGTTTCAACTTGACATCCCCAAGCACAACTAGTTGGTTCATGCAATTGAAGTACAAATACAACTACAAGCTACATCGGAGGAGGGCGAGGATAAGGAGGGAACGGTGACCAAGCATTGGGAGGGGAAACCGGCTGATTGTTGGATCCAGCGGATATATTCTGCAAGAAGAAGATATTACATGATTAACACAAGATTTCAGATAGAAGCATACAAGCTCAAGCATTCGATATTATAATTGACTGTTAGAAATGAAACTACAAGGATTTAGACTCACCGGAGTGCCCTGACTCGGACTCGAAGTGCCGACAGGAGGAAGAGGTAGTGGCAGCGGTTGCATCCCACCACTGTGCCACTGGTGAAACATCATCTGCATTTGCCGCTGCAAGTCCTCCTGCATCCTTGCGTGCTGTTCCTGCAGCCTCGCATCGTACCTCGCCTGCTGTTCCATCAGCTGTGCCTGGTACTTCGCTTCCTGTGCCTGCAGCTTCGCCTCCATCTCCTCCCGTAGCTGGGCCTACAATATGTCATCCCAATGTTACAATGCAAAGCAAACATATGTCAAACTCAACGAAACGACGAATAGAACAGAAATAACCTGGGCTTGGTCAAACTGAATATGTGCAGCGCTTGGCCGTGGGCGTATGGGCGGAGCTGAGGACGAGCTCCTCGCTCGGATCTCAGAGAGGGTGGGAGTAGAGGCCGTGTGCAGTGTGCTGTCTCCAATCCAGTACCTGCCATGCTTCTTACCTCCACCGATCCTCATGATGATCTCTCCATCAAGGTCCTCGGTGCTCGGGTTCCACTCTGGCCCGTGCTTCTCCCTAGCCATCTCGGTGTACTGCTGGAGGCGAGCGTGGACGGTGGCGTTGCTGTATGCCTCGGGCCCGTCCTCCGGGTTGTAGTCGACCTCGATCGACGACGCCTTGCCCTTGTGGGCCAATGCCAAAGCCATCAACGGGGGGCACTCTCGGCCCTCATGCGCCCGCGACTGCAAAGAAAATAGAAAGATGATTAGAAATTATGCAAAATTGAGCAGGACAAACAACGAAATGAATTCACGTACCCAGCTAGCCGCGTACTCGTCAAGGGTACGGTTGCCTTAATGGTGTGCTGGACCAGGCATCTTCAAACGCCGCTGCCGGCAAGCTTCGTGCGTCTTCTGCCACTCGGGGTCGCACCACCTACTCACAAAGTACTCCCAGCAGTCCCTGTGAGAGGCGCACCACCACGGAATCACCTACACGTCATTTGACCAAGTTAGATGTTAGTTATTGTGAAACTATGAGAATAACAAATTAAGCGTACTTAATCAAGTATAGAAAATATGAGAATGTCAAATTACCTGCATGTATTGTTCTGCAGCCAGCCATATGGTTCGAGCCTCCTTTTTCTCAATCTTCCTACCAAGTTTTTTGGCGTAGTAGGTCCTCACGGCCTGGACGCGCGCCTCGTAATGCATGTCCGTAATGAGTTTAGGACATGCATTGTACACCCGACGCACCGCACGGTCACTCCATTCCGGCTCGACCCTGAAAAAATCCTGCACATAGACGCGATGTATACTTTCATTATTTGAAGAATATCCAATGAACGAGATGTATTGACCAATTCAATGTAAACAAGACTTACCCACTGCTCTCCAACTACCCGGTCCGCCACGGTGCGAAAGTCTCTCCCATCCTCGTCTAGGACATCAGCGACGCGTTTGTAGTGGGCCCACGTCAAGGCCGGCTCCTGCCCCCCGTCGCGCAGTGGCACCATGCCAGGAAAGTGTCTCCTGCACAAAAGGCCGAGGATGCCGGCAGGAAAACGTTTGTGGTCACCCGGAACGATCGTCTCCCAGCCCCTGCCCAAGTGATCAAGACAATGATTAGTTTCTATTGAAATTTGAAACATAGCAAATGACTTAAAAGTTAAAGTTACTTACTTCTTCCCTTTGGGTCGAACCAACGGGCGTCTCTCAACAGGGATCGGTCGCTGTGGAAGTCGTGCGGGACCTCGCTCCCACACTTTCGGCACGTCCTCAGACGCCGCCTCGTCCTCCCCGTCCTCCTCCTCCTCCCCATTCTCCTCCTCCTCCTCCCCGTCCTCCTCCTCCTCCCCGTCCTCCTCCTCCTGCTCCGGGGCCTCCTGCTCCGGGGCCTCCTACTCCGGCTGCTCCTCTGAGGCCTCCGAGGCCTCCTGCTCCCGCTCCTCCTCCGACTCGTGCACGGAAGGAGCAGGGGACGGTGGCCTCGACCCCCTCACTCGACGCCTGCCGCCACCTCTGTTGCCTCGAGCCTTGACTCGACTCCTCCTGCTCCCAGAACTCTCAGCGGACCGTTTCCCAGTTGCCTTTTGGTAGAGCGACTGGAGCGTCCTCGTCACACCACCCTTGCCCACCATCTTTGATCAATCACCTGCAATTAACAAGATTAAATCCATCAGTATTTCGAAATATATGCAAAAAAAATATAACATGTAATAGAAAGTAACATAGTATTGCAAAAATTAAATTAACTACTACGGGCCATACATGTATTAGAAATAATCATCAAGATCAGGATCTTATGCATTGTTTGCCTCATCATCACTATAATCATCAAGGTCCATATCATCTTGCACGTGTTCTGAAGGCGGAATGTCATCGTCGTCTAAATGTAATCGCTCAAGTAATTTCAAGTCGTTCACATTATGAATCTCATCTCCAGCATCGTCATCAACAACCGTTTCATTGTCTACTTCCATTTCGATCTCTTCGGTTAAGTCTATCACAAAACCCCCTTCTAGCCCATCTTTTTGGAAGAACTCTCCATCGACATATGTGTTTAGGTCTACATTGTAATCTTCATTGTTTGGGACCGGTAGTTTGCCGTGTGGCGATACCTTGTACACAACATCCCAACCCTTGAGACGGTCGTCAGTTTGGCACGGGTATGGGAGATAATAAACTTGTGTGGCATGTTGAGCAACAATATATACATCGTCTCCTGGATAGACGGATGACTGTCGAATTTCGACTAGCCCAAGATTAGGGGTCCGTCTAACTGCTTGAGGATCAAACCAATGGCATTTGAATACGACAAGAGGGAGAGGCTTGCAACCATCAAAACAAATTTCATATATTTCTTCAACTCTTCCATAATATTCGACCCCATCGTCACCAGAAGTAAAAACTCCGGTGTTAGTGGTTTTACGATTAGGCCGATTCTCCTCGTAGCTTGTTGTGTGAAAGCGGTACCCATTAACATCATAGCTTTTAAATGACTTGACCGCATAAAGACAGCCCTTGGCAACCTGTCTTAACTCGGCATTCATTGTCGCTTCGGTTCGGGCCTGCAAGTTCAAGCAGGATAGTTAGCTACATTATTCGCACGTACGAGGAACTTGTAATGTCATACTAAGAAAATGCTAAATACCTTCCTATTGAACCAAGAAATGAAATCGGGCAATCCATTTCCTGCACCGTTGCAAAGAAGGGTATCGACATCATGTGCGGTAGGAGGCACTTCATCATGCCAGAATACATCAAGAAATCCCCTGTAGCAATGAGGAACAAGTGGGTTGAATGTGGAACAAATAGGTTAGATGTCTAATTATGAAATTTGTTCATAACTTACTTGATGTACACGTCCACTTCTCTTAGGTTGGTCAGCACATACAGCATGATCGTGCGCCACTCTGGATATGTCAAGTTCTTCTTGGTCGCTTCACCTCCGCGCCCATATTGCCCTTGGAAAAGGCTGAGGGTCGATTCATTTTCGTCAACGTTGTAACGAGGGGGTGGAAAATGCACACTCGGAAGGTTGTCAGAATAGTATTTTGTTGTGAAGTTTGACACCTCCTCCAGAACGTGTGCCTCTGCAATGGAAGCTTCAATTTTGCATTTATTTTTACATTTCGTTCGAAGAACCTTTTGACACCGCTCAATTGGGTAGCACCAACGGTTCTGCACAGGCCCCCCCATTCGAGCCTCATACGGGAGGTGCAAAATCATATGCACCATCAGAGTGAACAAGCCTGGTGGAAATATCTTCTCCAACTTACAGAGCAACACATGCGCCATTTTTTCCATTTCTGCAATCACGGAAGGTGATATCTCCTTAGCACAAAGCTGGCGGAAGAAATAGCTCAACTCTGCCAGCACTTGCCACACATGATCAGGGAGATAGCCTCGAACCATCACGGGAAGAAGCCGTTGAATCCACATGTGGTAGTCATGAGTCTTGACCCCGTTGATTCGCATAGTAGCCAAGTTCACTCCCTACTCATATTCGCTGCGTACCCATCAGGGAACATTAACGTTTTGAACCATTCTAGTACTTCCTTCCTTTGGGGCCTCGTCAGGATGAAATCCGCCTTAGGTTTTCTCCATGACTTGCCGGATGCAGGAGGCGTCATGTCTACCTTTGGTCGATTGCACAAAGTAGCTTAATCGACTCTTGCCTTAACATTGTCCCTTGTCTTATCAGGAATGTCCATGATTGTTCCGAAAAGTGGAACGCCTAAGCCATGTTCAACGTGCATTAGGTCAATGTTATGTGGAAGAAGAAGGTCTTTCATATACGAAAACCTATACAAGCCACAGATCTGAGTGAAGGCATGTAGCTCACCATATCCCACAAAACCACCGTCTTTTTCATCGACCTTGAGACCATCTAACATAGCACTCACCTGCGCACCTGTCAAGAACTGCGGTGGAGGGTTGAGAACTTGAACACCTTTCGTAAAGTTCTTTTTGTCTCTTCTGAATGGATGGTCAAGAGGGAGGAATTGTCGGTGTTGGTCGAACGAAGAAAACTTGCCACCCTTCTTCAACCAAATCCACCTCACAAAATGCTTGCATACCGGGCAAGGAAACTTTGAGTGAACGCCCCAGCACTCGGCATATATTGTTTGCCGAGAGCTATGGGACCGGCTCTCGGCAAACATTTTCAACTGGAACTTAAAAAAAATATAGAAATTCGAAATAAATTCAAAAAATAGACAAATTTGTCATGATACATTTCATATCATCTTTTACCTGTAAAAAAAGATTTAAGGTCAAACCATATTATTACCGTCGTTTTGGTTCGAAATCTAAACAATCACTTCATAAGATTATGGATCTTCTTCGAGGATGCTCCGATTTGTAAACAATGTACGTGACAACTTTTGTGAAACTTTTTCTACAATTTACCATGACCTCCACGTATGATTTTATGATACCAGGACGAGTCTCGTAATTTTTAGACTTTGTTTGAATTTTATAAAAATAAAATACTATTTGACCCCATGGTTCAACTTCATATTTTATGTAAAAGATGCGTGATTTTTCTGTTGATTTCATGGTTACAGCCTCACATTTGACTCAAGAACCTGAATATCATTTTTTCAGTAACTACGTTTCAATATTTGAATCACTTGTAGTTCAAATTTGAATTATCTTCAATAAATACTTTAAATGAAATAATTTACTTAAATATAACAAATGAATAGAGAAAAATACCAAATTTGGAAATGAAGTAACATGCATACATATATTGATGTCCAAAAAAAAAAGAGACTAAAACCGGTTTAAAAAAAATTATTTTGCCGAGTGCCTCTGTAAATCACTCGGCAAAGTCCTGAGTTTGCCGAGTGCGAGGCAGAGACACTCGGCAAACTCTTAAGTTTGCCGAGTGCCTGACGCATGGCACTCGGCAAACGTTGACGGCGCCGGCCCCGTTTCCCATATGTCGCTCGTGCGTGGCACGTGCCTGATTTTGCCGAGGGCCCAGGTATCTGTCGAGTGCTTTTTCTTGTTTGCCGAGTGTCATGTCATTTGGCGCTCGGCAAACTTTAATAGTACCGAGTGTCCATTATATGCCGAGTGTCTTCGCGTCGGCACTCGGCAAACGAGCTGTTTGCCGAGTGCCCGACAGAAAGCACTCGGCAAACAGCTCGGCACTCGGCATATACGGGCTTTCCCGTAGTGGGGTACATGCTACAATCGAGTGGTTTTGTAACACTTCATTTCCCTCTTTAATCCGATATGTACACTCTAGGCCTGCTATGTTCATTACTTCTACTCTTAGGAGGGGTACGTGAAGCTAATGGACACCTGAACTGACAAGAAATGAACGTGCTTTTGTCTGCGGTGGCCAGCGAGCTCGCTGGCCGGCTGGTTTCCTTCCTCATCGCGAAGTACCTTGAAGCCAGCGCCACCAATAATGACGACACCGCAGTCAAGCTGCAGCGAGCGCTGCTCCGAGCTCGAGTCGTAGTCGAGGAAGCCGAGGGGCGGCAGATCGCCAATCAAGCGATGCTGCTGCAGCTCCGCCAGCTGAGGCGAGCGCTGTGCCGAGGCGCCTACGCTCTCGACGCCTTCAGGTGGCGAGTTCTCGGCGATCCCAACAGGAGGAGGTCGCTCGCCACGGTAAGCCGGTGTCGGTCGTGTCTGGAAGCCGCGCTGCGCGACGTGAGGGAGCTGGTCGTGCTCCTGGACGGGTGCCCTCGCGTCGCCCGGCAGCCGTACAGCGCCTACCTGTTCATGGAGCGGTGCATGTTCGGGCGGCAGTTGGAGAAGGAAGAAATCATCGGTTTCTGCTTATCGTCGCAGCCTAGTCTCCAGAGCCATGAGCATCATAGGAGTCTAGTCGATGTCACTGAAAGTGCAAGGTCGCTGATGGTGATCGACATGGTCGACGATAGCGATGCGGACGCCGAGGAGTCGTGGAAAAGCTGGTTCCACTCCGCCCGCGCGCACGGAGGGAGCAAGATCATCGTCATCAGCCGGACGGAAGCGCACTTGAGCTTGCTGGGCACCTGCAGGCATCCGCTCAGGCTGCTTCCGCCACGTCGGGAAGAGCTCTGGTACTTCTTCCGGGCGCTCGCCTTCGGATCTGCGGACCCAGACGACCGCCCGGAGCTCGCGCGCATCGCCATGGCGTTGTGCGACGGCATCTACGACTTCGCGATGTACGTCGCCGCCAACACCATCGCGGCGTCGCTGCGCGCCGACCTGACCACGCGCTCCTGGCGCCGCGTGCACAAGGTGTACGCCGAGGCGACGTCGCTGCAGCTTGGCGATGGGCTCGATGAATACTACATGTGCAGGCCGATCAAGGGCGCGCCCGGTGCTCCGTGCTTGTTCAGCAATAGGCGCAAGCTGATAGGGCGAAACGAGCTGCCCGTGGTGACCATGCTGGACCTGCTCGCCGGAGGCTGCGTCCCTCCCGCCGGGGCGACGCGCTTCGACGTACTGGTGTGGCAGTCTCCCATCCCTCCGTACGGGTGCTACGTCGCCACGTGCGACATGGAGAGAGCTAGGCAGGTGGTGGCCCGCGAGAAACGGGCTCGCAAGAGGCGGAGAGACAGACACGACAACGGATGAACATAGGCATGCATGCCAACAAGTGTGTTTAGTTTAAGGCCCTGTTCGTTTCTTTTAGCGATAAATTTTAGAGGCTTCTAAATAAAGAGAATCTAGTATTAAATAAAGTCTAATGATAAAACTTTTTTATAGATGGGTACATCTTTACGAGACGAATCTAACGAGCCTAAGTAAGCTATGTTTTGCTACAGTAATGCTACAGTAACCACCGTCTAACCACGGATTGCTTACCCTCATTAGATTCGTCTCGCGAATTAGACCAGGGGTTCTGTAGTTAGTTTTGTAATTAAACTTTATTTAATACTCTTAAATGATAAGATTCTTTTTTTCAACCCTTCTAAATTTTAGACTCATATGAAACGAACACCCCCTAACTCGGTAGTTCTATTTCTGTACTCTGGCCATGTGGATTATGTCTCTTTTTCTGGGTTACTGCTTTACGTGTCGCTAGAGATTCAACTCTTCGGTACTTCATCTTGTAGCTTAATTAGGCTGGATGCTCGGACATAATTAATAGTCGTGGTTTCACTGCTGGTCATTTTATTTCGTATGTGGTAACAAGCTTCTCGATCAAGCGGTCCTCCGAGCATCAGTATGTCAGTATGATGTCTTTACGCTTGACGCCGAGTATAGGTTTGTTGAGGATTCTGCGTCGCATTTGCAAAACCTGCAGAGCTGGGTGTCGCATTCTGCGTCGTTGGATCTTACGTCTACGGTCCAGATGGAGACCTGGTAACCCGGAGCCGATTCCGAGCAGGTTCCGCATCGTCCGGGCCCGCGCCCGCGCCCGCGTCTCTGGAAATAAATAGAGGCCCGTGCGCCTCCCTTTGCTTGACCCGTCCACGCGCTCGCTTCCCTTCCGCTGCAAGCCTACCGCGCCGCGATTCCGTCCTCGCCAAGCCGATCGCGCCGCTCCGATCCGATGGCGTCCGGCGGCGGCAACCGGTGGCAGGACGAGGCGGAGCCGGACCTGCGCCTCCGCGTGCGCCAGCAAATGTGCGTCTCCCTCCCTCCCTCTCTCTCCTCGTTCTCCTCGCCGATCAAATCGTTGCTCCGCGATTGCCGCTTTATTAGGGTACTCTAGCATCGGATCAATCCTTCCAGGCGCGCGAACCGGGTTCCACCGGCGACTGGTCCCTCACGCAATGCGACCGCGCGCTCAGTTCACAGATTGCTTTTGCCTCTCTTTTTTTTTAATTATTTATTACTGCGTTGCCCCTCTGAATTCGATAATTCCTTCATTCGATTGAATCGGAAACGGCGGTGTTCATAGGTTCTGCTTGTAACTAGCTAAATGTGCTTGGCTCAATTCTCACGAGGGGTTAGTGCATTTATTTTGACTGATGAAAATTGTTTACTCTGCTGTCACGCATACGTACAGTTTCAGTGCATTTTGGGAAACGATCATAATATCTGCCGTCACCAAACATTCGTGTTCTGCTTATTTGGAATAGGGTCCTACAGTCTATTGGTTTGATTCTCCCATTGATCATCCATTGCGAGATGCGTGCTTATTCAATTACGGGGGCCTGGATTCTGGGAAATGTACATTGAGCTACTGTCGACATTTGTTTGCTGCATGCACCTTTCATTCGGGCGTTTCAGTTGTTTTCATGGATTCTTCGTTCGCGCGTTTCAATTATTAAATTTTGGGGACTGCCAGATATCCAATAAGCTACGACCAGCATGCTAATGTAGAGGAGGGCTGACGAAACTTATTTTATTAACTGTTTTCTTTCCCGGTTCAGTCTGACGAAACTTGCCCAAAAGGGCAGAGCTGATCAGCGCGAGCAACTCCTTGCATGGGCTGCCAATATAGAGGATGGAGCATTCAGTACGGCCCCAAGCAAGGTGCATAACAAATTTTCTATTTGTTTTGTTGGTATCATATGCCGTGGAACCACATGATGTGATTCTGATGATTGACTCCTATCTTCTGTAAAAGAAGAAACTAGGCAGATGGAAATATACAGTTTACTGTAAACACTTTGTTTAGCCTTTTATCTACTCAAAGTCTCGTTTTGGTGATCTAATTTATCTTTGGCTCTCAGGGAGAGTACATGAGGACGATATCTATGAAGTTGCAGACTCTTGACCGGAATGCACAACGAGCACGGCAGGCTGCTGCTGGCCACAATCAACAGACGCAGATGGTTCACCAAACGCAATTGGGTAATCCAGTTCAAGCTGCCCAGGGAGGCAATTCTTTCCTTAACCCAACGCTTCAAGCAGGGTCGATGATATCCGGTCCCATACGCCCTCCTCCTCATCAGCTGCTAAATCAGCACATGGCTGGTCCAAACATACAGATCAATCCTAACCATGGACCCTCTGATGTGATGGCAATGCTGAATCAGAATTTTAACTCGCAGCCTGCAATATTTGCTCCAGTGACACCGGGTGTCCAGTCTGCTCAGCAGATCATGCAGCCAAGACCTATGCAAAGTCAGAACCAACACCCAGCCATGCAATTTCAGCGCGCAAGCTTTCCTAGTTGCTACCCGACAAGGGTGGCACAGCTGCAAGGGCAGCCAGTTGTACAACCAAATGCACAGCCAAATCACCTCCTCGAACAAAATGCCAGCAGAGTCTCTGGCGTAATGCAGCAGCCCAGGCACTTGATAAGGAATAATCATCATGGTCTGGTAGTAAACCAACAGAATATGAACTCACAACAGCACCAAATTGCTGGAACTAATGTGGACAATCTGAACATTGGTTACCCTGGAGGATTAAACAATCAGCAGAATATTGGGTGGACACGTGAACAAGAGCTGCTGAAGAACCAGGCCAACCTGGAGTCTCAACTGATAACTCTAGCCTGGGGGCATGTTACCTTCAATCAGCAAAGCAATGAGCACTGTCCAAGCCCACAAACTCCAGGTTTTTTTCTTCCTCACTTTCGTTCCTTGATCTATGAATCCCACAATACCTGTCTCAAAGTTTCTTTCCTATTGTTACTCCGCTCAATGCTTCATATCGTTTGCTATCCTCAGAAACGATGAACGGTTCTGAAGCAGTTGATTGGATTGAGGAGACGTTTCAGAAGGTGAGAATTCTGTGTATTTTTTTCTCGAATGCACAAACTTTTTCATGTGGTTATTCGTATAAATCCAATGTAACAGTAAACTTATGGGGCCATTGTGTTTTTACCCTCACTTTGAACTCTAATTCTGATTTTACCCTCAATTTTTCAACCTTTTGATTTTACCCTTGGTTTTCAACGGGAAGCCAGATGTTATCCTCAGTAGGGGTAAAATCAAAATAATTCTATTGTGACTTTACCCCCAGTAGGGGTCAACTCTGGCTTCAAGTTGAGAAACCAGGGGTAAAATCACAATGTCAAAAAAGTGAGGGTAAAATAGCAATTAGAGTCCAGAGTGAGGGTAAAAACATAATTTTCCCTAAACTTATTGTTGATGGCCTTATTTCTTTGATGTTAGATCTCAAATATAGTGGATGCGACTTTCTAGTTGTCTTTTCTCAATGCATAAGCATTCCTAGCTGAGTCACAGTGATGATATGATCCAGACTCAAATTGTTATAATAGAGTTGAGGATTATCAAAATATTCTAATGAAGACAATTACCCACTTAATTGCAGATCCAGACATTGAAGGCTTCTTGCTTTTCAGAGCTCATGGAACTCAACCGGATACTTGTTATTCCAAAAATAACAGAGGTCTCTGTCCTTTACCCTTCAGGAATTTATTATTCTAAATCTAAATTCATTGATATTCCAAAACATGTCTATCTCTTACACCCCGTTTCTTCCATCACTGTACAGGAACAACTCCAGTCACTACCAAAAATAAATGCTGAGGCCTACAACCATAAATCATATTTTAAAACCAAGGTCACTGCTGTATTGAACTTCTTACAGCTCCAGAAAAGCGAAATTTCCAAGACCCACAGAATGCAGCTCCCCAGATATCAGAGTGTGATTCATAATCTGCTTGATAACCACCGGAAAATAAAAAGTAAAACCCATAATGAAGGTGCCAGAGTTGAACAGGAGTCGCAGAATCTACATGGGAAGCCTCAAATCGTTGATCTCACTGGCGATACAGCCCCATTCAATGGTAGTCAAAGGTCAGTACAAACATGTAAATCATTATTTAAGAGTTTAACTGTAGCTTCTCTTTTGAACGTGCACAACAGTAACATTGGTAGGGCAACGAAACAATAGTTTCTTCATACTTTTGGTAGTTCCTGTTAATTTTCGGGTCTAAATGAATAAAGAGATTAATTTTCCAAATTATGTGTGGTTCCATGTTAGTTATTCAGAAGAAAAATGTGCGTAACACCTTAGCAACCTTTGCTGCAGAAACCAGCCGAAGCAACCTGCAGACGCAAGCATTTTCCAAATGAGGCAAAATGTTATTACTACAACACCACCAGCTGAACAGAAAACTCGTAGCAGCAATCCACTAGGAGTAAGTTTCTCATTCAAATCAGCTTCCGGATTGCAATCTTCACCAACAAATGATGTTAGGGTGTGCCCCATGCCATCACCCATTTCCGAGTCCGAGGTTGTACAAGTTGCTTCACCGAATGGTTCGCCGAACACCACATTGCAATCATCCATTGCCAAACCAGGGGTTTTAATAGCAGACTCACCCTGTGCATCAGTGAAGCCCTCTTTGGCATTGACCGTCGAGAAGTCAGGGGTTCTTGTAGCTGCTTCGCCTTGTTCGTTTGTGAAGTCAACGTTACCATTAAATGTTGCAAAGTCAGTGGTGGAACCAGTAGCTTCACCGTGTGATTCGGCGAAGTCCACAGCATCGAAGGACATCAGCAACTGCCACCAGGGCAGTCCCTCTATACTGATGGTACCAACCTCACTGGGTCAAGCAAAGGAAGCAGCCACTCAAACAAAGGATGAGGTGCATGGAGGAGCTAAGACACCGGTGGTCAAGAAGCCCATTGACCGTCTACTTGATGCTGTAAGTATCAAAGCTAGTTCATTTCGGTAACACTTTAATTCTATTGTTAGAACAACTGTGGTGAAGCTTTTGTGCCTTGTCTCTTATTTACAGGTGCGTGCTTCATCGCCTGCAGTGTTTCGTAGTTCACTTAATTCCATCAAGTCGGCACTCATTGAAATGGATTCAGTACCATTTCCACCTTGGAGTGGCTCTGATAACAAATTGAAGCGTGTGTTTGATATTACATCAACGTCTTCTGAATCTCGACCACTTGGCGGCATTGATGACAGTCCCACAGCGTATGAATGGGACGCATTGGCATGCAGCGGGGAAGGCGGTTCTAAGAGGCAGAAAATACAGGTAGAAATACCTGTAACTATTTCCTGAAATTACCAGTACAGTGCTACCGGATGTTCTGGACCATGAACTGTCCAAACTGTCGTTAAACTTGTAATTGCAGAATGCCAAGGATACTCTGTTAGATGAGATCAAAGATATCAACAGCACGCTGATTGACACCACGGTCTGCGTCATCGGGGACAGCACAGCAGACGGGATCACTTCATACAATGGCAAGACCCTAATCAAATTCTCGTACACCTCAGGGTCCCTTGCGCCAAACATGAATCACATATTCTAACCTCTGGAATGCAGCCACTTGTGATATCCGTGACATTATTAGTTCCTGTGGATTATCTAGCGAGCTCTCCAACTATCATCTACAACGAAGGAGATAAACAGCTAATGTGAGTTCCTTTACGCTCATGCCTATTCGTCAATCAGCCAGTCTCGGTCTGTTCTTGCTTTCCCAAACAGCGGCTGCGTCCCTCCTGTAGGAAAAGGTACGGCTTCTCGGCTTCCGCGTTCTTCCGGATCCCAGGTCGTTGAAGGAGACAACCAGTGCGTGGGAGGCCTAGTTGACTGACATCGATACTCTGTGGATATACGTGTATATGTATAACTATATATATCAATTGAAAGCCGGTGTCAATTGAAAGCTGGTGACTAGAGATGAAGAACAATGGTTATCTGGGGATATGCAGTTGCGGAACTGTAACAATCTCTATTGTAGGATAGGATAATTGCTGTTTAGTCAGCTGCAAAATGTACCCGAATGGTTTAGGATGTACAGTTGATGTCTATCCCGTCCAATAAAATAGCGGGCTGCAGGTTTTTTATACAACTCTAGTCTCTAGGCAGTGTAATTCGGCATAACCGGTGTGCTCTAACCTGATTGTATACATGTATAGTGTACCTCGAGATCCTGCGTCTGAATCGTAATGACGGCGAATTATTTCGACCATATCGCCCCCAGCGCCCTTCATTTTTTTTTTCTTTTGTTTAGAAATGTTGCATGTAGACGCGAAGAGGCAAGCGTATATGTATGAAATCTTAACTTTACGGAAGGTCTCGGTGTTATCTTGAATGAGATTGTGGACCGAACTCAGCCGGCATGCAGCTTTTCAAGGGAAGGTCATAGAAGGCTGGCCAGCGTAGCAGTGGTATTCTAGGTCCCGAGCTCCCGACTCTTAATACAAATAAAATGCTCTCTCTATTGACAAATATAATGTTCTTTTAGTTTTGTCCTAAATCAAATTTGGACTATCAACTAAAAAAACAAACACAAAAATGATGTTACTTTTTTAGTTTTAAACAATATATTTACATACAGTGTTGGTCGAAGTTCAAAAAGTTTTGGCTTACAGTAAAACTAAAAGACAATATTTATGGACGGATGGAGTATTAATTAGGTCTCTAAACTTATCAAACATACCATCTAAGTTAAAAACTTCCGAAATGCCTTAAATTGCTAACGTGGCTGCTAATGAGTAATTCTTCATTATGATGTTTCTCTCCCTACAACAATGACACCATCATCATCGATGTCAAATAGAGATAGCGTGATGCCAAATTGACATTATAAGCAGCCATAGCAAAGCTACAAGGGTATTTTCTAAAACATACTCATGGTCGGGGTGAAATTTTTTAACCGGCCACTAGCTCACGTTGCCCTTGTGATGTCCTATAACTTGAGTTTTTTAGGTCGCACTACATGTAGTATCCCCAAGACCCCAACCACCCTCTGCTGGCAAAAAATAATCAAATCAAATAAAATAGAGATTGTGGTAAAGATATTTTATTTAAATAATGGCATCTAGATGCCAAAAGCAGTTAATAAAGACTCAACATAACAAAAATCAAAACAATGAGATGAAAGATTTTGATAGAAAAGTTTGGTAGGAGAAACTTCCTTGCACGTGACCTCATGATAATCGTTGTTTTTTATATTTATAGAACAATCATAAACCCATGATGTTATACATGCTCGTTTAGAGGAAGATTTCTTCTGAGGTGACTGAATTATTTTACAGCGCAGTTCAACAAACAACTCCATTCAATTTTCTAAAGCCATGCTTGTTTCCACAGAATTTGATGGCTGCAGAAACTCAGCTGAGTGTGAAATGCAAAAGCAACTTCGAAGCAACCGGGCCCGAGCGGCGGCGGCCCGGTCGGTGGTGGCGGTATAAATACCCGATGGTTTCGAGGGCGGCCGCATTCTGGCTCGCCTGCTTCCCCTTCCCACATCAGTCGCTTCCTCTGCTTCTTCGGTTGCTTCGCCTCGAATCATGCCGGACGGCGGCGGCGGCCCGCTCCCGTGGCGGGAGCGACTCGAGCCAGGCCTGCGCCTCCGAGTGTTGGACAAGATGTACGTGCTCTGCACCGCTCCCCTTCTTCCCTCCGCGTCACCCACTCGTCCCCTTTGCCTGATTTTGTGTGGGGTTTCGGGTTTGGGAGCTCCTCTGCCGGCGGCGTGGGAACGGTGGGGTTGGGGCTCCGGCCGCCGCCGTTCGTGACTTGTAGCTGGTTTTGGGTTCGCGCGTGCAAGAGGCCAGGGTTTGCTCCCAGCCTCCCCTCCTGCTCCTGACATTGAGGTTTTAAAGTTCAGATTTTTTTGCTCGTTTGATGGAACTCTCAGTTTCCTGTTCGTTCGCGGATGTGGCTCCAATCGATTGCCTCAGTTTAGTTTGCTGCTCCGGAATCGGCAATTGATACATTGGATTTGATGTAGTGATTCGGCGTGTGCAGCTAAGCAGACTAGCTAGATGGGTTCGTCAGAATTGACAGTTCGATGGGCGTGGGTTTTGGTTAATTCCACCTTGGAGGAGAGGGTTGCTTAGCGGTTAATTTGGCTTCATTATGTTGTGGCGCCCGAAATCTAGCTTAACACATTCTCATTTCATTCGGATTGTAAACTGCTTCATCAGGTGTAGTGATGCATTATTGTTCCGTCTTCAGTACGATGGGCATTTCGGTTTATTGTTAGCAGGCTTTGTCTGTCTGAAAACTATCTCGTTTGTTGGGGATAAGAGAGACAAATGAGTTCAACTTGCCTGTACTAGTAGATTTTTTATGCCTGCAGATTTGATGTGCCTCACATTTTTCAACTGTGCTGTATTGTATCAGAGTGGGGGATTTGGTGAAAGTTTCTGAGGGAAAGTCCATCCCTTCCCATGATCTTAAAAGGGCAGCTTCCTCTTTTGAGCAGAAGATGTTCAAGGAGGCCAACAGTAAGGTGTATTTCTTATAAGATTGTTCTTCCCGCCAATCGATTAGTTAGTATCACACTTGGGTTCGGCATTTTGGTTCTAGTTTAGGATAAGACTTCAGTTTCTGGTTATGCATTCATTTACATACCCATGTGCTTGTAGTTAACTAATGAGTTCTGGAAAGCATGCTAATGCAACCGAAAGAAACACCTGCAGTTACTTGTTTTCTTCATCTGGTTCCAGTGTCATCACTCCTATCCCGTTGCTTGGCTTATTTGTACTTTGGGACTTTTTCCAGGATGATTACCTAAGGAAAATATCTCACAAGTTGGTCGGTCTGGATCGAAAACGGCATCTAATACGGCACGGTGCCTCAGGACGTCAGCAACCAAGGGAGATGGGATGCCAAATGCAGCGGGTTAATACAGTTCAAGCATTCCAGGGACGCCATCCTCCGTGTACTGCTATTTCGCAGGTGGCGCCGATGATGCCAACTCATGGAACATCATCTCAGTTGCAAAACCTGCCTTTAACACCTCCCGGTTATTGTCCTGTATCTAGCCAACACATGGCTTATCCTCCAGCACCAAACATGCACATAAAGGTTAAGAAAGGACAGGCAGGTGTTTGTACAAAGTCAAACCAGGTTCTTGACTCTCCGCCTGGATCAGTCACTCCTCTGAGACCAGGTCTTCAGCCTGGTCAGCTGACGATGCAATCAGTGGAAATTCAGAACCAGAATCAACTTCTTAGCGTGCAACTGAAGTCCACAAACTTTTCAAGATGCAACCCAACAAGCATTGTATCGCCATGGGAACCGCATATTCAAGCAAATGTGCAGCAGAATATCCAAGTCAAGCAACATTCTAGAGGAATTGGAATGTTTTCACAGCAGCAATTAGAGATGAATCAGCAAATTTGGGACGTCAACCAATATCAGATGGACAGGCAAAGGTACCAAATGCTGCTAGCTCAACAGGCCAATGCCACCAAGATGCAGGCTGATCAACCTGGAGGATGGAACTATCAACAAGGGTTGGCTTTCGGGTCGCCATTGGCAACATATAATCTGGAGGGAATCAAGAAACATATCGAATTGGAAGCTCATCGTTTGGCCATACCTCAGCATGTGGTTACTGTTGGTCAGCAAAGCAATTTGCTCTGTATAACCCCTGAAACTTTAGGTCAGTTCCTTTCTGAAAGCTTATTTAAAACCATGAAATGTGCATGCTACAATCCTAGGTCACACTTTCTTTTTTTTTTTTGGTTTATTCATCACAGATGCTCATCATACATTTGTTTATCATATTCAGCACCAATGGGAAATGCTAGAGAAGTTGACTGGAGGGAGGAAATGTTTCAGCAGGTGGGGATACTCTTTTATCAACATATCATATGCAGGTTCTTTGAGGTTATCATATTCAGGTTCTTTGAGATTATACTCTTTCTGTTGCTATCACCAAAAGTGCTATACGCGCACCCTGTAACAACTTTGTTTGCAATGAGAAAATTCAGGTGGGGGTCTTCCCCACCGTAGTTTCCTCAAAAAAAGGTTCTTTGAGGTTATCCTCTGAAGTTCTTATCCTTCTAAGCTTTGCTAGTCATGCACATCAATTTCTGTGTAGTGTAAAGTGGCCTCATATATTTGAGATTGTTCCTATTGTATTGCACATGTATCAAATCCGCATATGCCAATTGTTATCTGTTACTACCAGTATTAGTTGTTACTGCCATGGCTTTGTATTTGAAAAATATATGTATCGATATAGTGTTTAAATATGAAGAAACACATATACTCATGTTGCCACACGTTGTTTCCTTGGATTGCAGATCAAACAACTGAAAGATGCTTACCTCTTGGAGCTTGTTGAACTTGACCAAGCAGTTGTTGTTCCACCAATGTCGAAGGTCTTCTAGCATTCCCGATTAAAACTGTCCATCCATGATTCATGTAAACTTTCGTCCATTCATATGTTTAATGCATCTCGATCACTTACGACATTCGTTTGTTCCATCACCGTACAGAAACAGTTCGAGTCATTACCCAACAACAAAGCTGAAAAATACAGATATAAAGCAAGTTTGAAGTGGAGGACCAGCAGCATGGTGAAGTTTTTACAGTTCCAGAAAAGCAACATCCCTGATAACTTAAGGGGACAGCTCCCCATGTTTGTAAAGGCAATTCAGGATTTGCTAGGTTTCTATAGGAGATGTAAAGGTCAAAAAGCCGAGGTGAAAATTGAACGTTCATCTAAAATTTGTCGTGAGCAGCCTCAAATTATCTATATTACTGGCAATCCAGCTCCGTCCAGTGGGGGCACAAGGTACAAAGTACTACTTGCCTTTTAAGATTTCAAACAGACTAACGTGAAAATTCAGGTAACTGAAGGTGTGTGATCATGAGCCAGAATAAATATGAAAAAAAAATACTAATGATGTTCTGACCTCGTTGCAATAGTACCTTCTCATTTCAATTTATCCTTCGAAAATATTTTTTAAGGAAACATTGAATGATCAACTTAATGATTCTTCCTGTCCTTTCATTTCCAGTATTAGAAGACTAATGTGAGGAATGCATTTTTTGCTCTTTTCCTGCAGCAAGCAGAAAACGCAGCAAGGGCAACCTGTAGATTTCCAGTTGAGGGAAAACATTGCCACCAGAACACCAGCTGCTCCCCAGAAAAACCATAGCGACATCTTGCTAGGAGTAGTAAGCTCTGGTATTCCTCTGGCAAGTAATATGATTCAGGACTGCTGCATGCCCTCACCGTTTACGGAGGCATGCCCTATGAATGTCACTTCACCCTTTGTTTCGGCGAAGTCCACATTGCCATCATCACCAGTTGCCAAGCCACGCGCTGTAATAGTTGGTTCACCCTCTGAGGTGATGAAGTCCACATTTCCATCACCATTTGACAAACCAGGCTTTGCTTCACCGTCAACTTCACTGAAGTCTACATTGCCATCACCAATTGCCAAGTCTTGGGTTATACAAGCTGCTTCACCCCTTGCTTCAGTAAAGTCTACATTGCCATCAAGCATTTCCAAATCTGGGGAACAATCTCCTTCACCATGTGCTTCGGTAAAATCAACATTGCGATTTTCCCCTACTGATTTAGGGGCTCTTCCAGTGACTTCACCCTGTGCTTCGGTGCAGTCCACGTCATCAGAGAGCATCATTTCTGCCTTCTCTCTGCACGACAAGGCTGCTTTTGTAGCAGAAAATGGTTCAAAACAAAACACTCCTTCAAAACACATGTTGCCAGCCTCACCACTTCAGGCAGAGAAAGCAGATCATAGAACAGAGGATCAACATTGTGACGGAGCTGAAGTATGGGTGGTCAGGAAGCCTATTGACCGCCTAACGGATGCAGTAAGCATGCAAGATTGCCATCACAAATTCGCAATCACAGTTCGTGCTTTTTCTCTTACTTTCACTTTAATTAATTTATCCATCTTCAGGTGAGATCTTCATCACTAGCAGCTCTTCACAGCTCAGTTAATTCTATGAGCTCCATTGTCAGCATGAGTGATCGGGTACCGTTTGAGGAAATTTATACAGTTCAACACTGGGCATTATTCTCAAAGCAGGGTGGATCTAACATTCCAAACAAAATGAAGAGCATGTTCGACAATACAACATTGTTTTCTGAATCATCACCACGGGTCTGCATGGATGGCAGTGGCGTGGCAATTGAATGCAGTTCTTCAGAGGTTGAATCCAGTGTGGAACATGGTGTGAAGAGGCAGAAGACACAGGTAGCATCTGAGATCGTTCTCTCCTTTCACATTTCTTGAGAAGAAAGTGCTCACTGTTTTCTGAACTAACCAATCTAGTACTGCATATTCTCTTTTTAAACAAATATATATTATCCTAAACATATGGGCAGTTTCAGTTACTTTGACCTTTTCATCGCAGAATGCTTGGAATGCTCTGCTAGACGAGATTGAATCTGCAAACAGCATGCTGATTGATTCTGTTATCAGCATTGCTGATGACAACAAAACAGATGGGTTTTGCTCTTGCAGTGGAGAGACACTGATCAAGGTCTCCTATACTTCCACGTCACTCGCGCCAGACCTGAAATCGCTCTTTGCAACAGTCAGAACGGTATTCAGGCTTTCAGAAACCTTCTGCATGTTATGACACATTGGCTAAGTTGCGTGCTATTCATTGATTCCCTAACCAATGCAGCCTATTGTCATGCCTATGAAGATATCAATCCCTGCTGATTACCCAAGGAGCTCTCCGGTGCTTGTTAATGACACTGGAGGTGAGCAATTAAGGTGAGCTCAGCATGTTAATGCTGGTAGCTACTCAGTGCTCTATGTATTTGGTCCGTTGCTGTGTTGCTGAGCTGTGGCTTGGTCACCTGCAGGAATCTGTTCAATGACATCTCAAGCACCGTGAAGGCTGCGTTCCAGCACGCCCTCGATGGACTCCCTGAGCCAAGGTCAGTCAGGAAGATGGCAAGTGTGTGGGAGTCATGTGTACGACAGGCTATAGTGGAGTTTGCGCAACGGCTTGGGGGAGGGACGTTCAGCTCGAGGTATGGCCGGTGGGAGAGCTCCGGCGGTGCCTGAGAAATATGTTTGTCTTGTTGTAGAACAGGAAATGTAGTATGTTGTAAGTCGACATTGTGAATACAGGAATTAGTGGAGAGGGAGAAGCATAGCTATCGGGGAGAAGAAAAACTGTTGGTCCCGTTTTATGGAAGCAAGCATAAATCTGTACATACGTTGGCTATCTTTTGTTAGTAAAATGTTTCAGCAGGTGGTTATGCTCTATTTTGCTTCTCAGTCAGTTTTTATATTTCGACATGAAATCAAAGCTATTGTTCATGTTCTTATTACTTAGATGGTAGATCTCTCTAGATACAGTCGATGCTTCAAAGCACAAATATTACTAGCTGGATCACGGTGATGATCTGTTCCTGATTCATATTGTTATTTTAGGGAATCGTCCAAAATATTCATACTGTACGGCAATTTCCCTCTCAACCGACCACTTCTTGTTCAAAAAACAACAGAGGTCCCTGTCTTTTCCTTTTAGCTGTTTATTCTTTTTGTGGATCTTATCCTATTTATATTTCTGCACATTTTTATTTATTTAACTTTTATCACCATCACTGTACAGGAATAACTAGAGCCACTGCCCAAGGGTAATGCTGAGACCAGTGGGAGCTTGCTCCTCTTGCTGAGACATAGCCGTATGCATCTTTAGAAATATGGGCAGTGGTGTATTGAACTTCTTACAGCTCCAGAAACGCCAAATCACTGAACCTTTGAAGGGATAGACCTCCGTGCTCTATGTTTCAAATACAATTCACAAGCTACTTGATTTCTGGGGAAAATAAAACTTCGTATTAAGGATTCATTACAGGGCGCATCGACTGCCGGATTGTCATGGGCTGCCTGAAACCATCGATCCCCCTGGCGATTCAAACCCGTGCTCTGGTTGCAAAAGTTTGGTAGCAACTTTTAAATCCTTTTCGAAAAGTTTAAGTAATGGGAGACTTTATTTAATGCATTGTGTTTCCATATGAAAATGACCTCATTACAAAAGGTGGCACTAGAGAAATTCCTCATAGTTTCTCATGGCGACTGATTCTGATCAGGTGAACAACTAAGAAGGGATGTCAATAGATAATACAATCTAGAGCTTTAGCAAACTTTTTTTTTCCTGAATGAAACTGTTGAATTTTTTTTTAAGGAACATAGGTTTAATTGCACCTTTCTTTTGCACTCAGCAGCAATAATTTTAGAAAACCTTTACGGTGCATTATACTAATTGAAAGGATAAAGTAGTATAGATCGAATCAGGCTGTTGATTACTCAGGTTAGTTTTGTAATTAGCTGGAAATAATATGGTAATATTTTTTGGCGAGTAAACTAATTTGGTATTTGTCATGCCGAAAAGTTACGGCAATCAAATCGTTACAAGAGCCCCGTGAATCGCGGACGGCGACCGAGCATCGTAGGCCAAGCCTAGCCGCCAACTTGTTCATCCAGCAGATGCATCACCTCCGGGCTCCGGCCAAGAACCTGCCATCCCGCGCAACAGCCTCTGCCATCGTTAAAAAAAGAGGAAGAAGTCTATTTTACTACCCTCAAGTATCCAAGTAGTTCACTTAACCCCCTAAACTAATTTTTAGTCTGATTTACTACCCCGAATTATCTAGATTGGTCCAATTCACCCCCTTGTGATTTTTTTCTTTTTCGTTTCTCTTTGTATGGATTATGATTGAAGCTTAAATTTTGTAGGATGGTAGATGACATCATCCTCTATGCTAGAAAAATCATTCCATATTTTTTCGGAAATATTTTCTTGCATTATTCTATCTTATATGTCGAATTTGTATTGTAAACTTTCCACATACAAAAAGTTTGAAAACAATTCTTTAAACATTTTTCTAACATAAGGTATGTTTTAACCTATAATGTCACAAAAGTTTACACTTAAACATGATGTGTAGCTAAAGATACAAAAAAGAAAAAATTCATGAGGGAATGAATTGAACCAATCTAAATAGTTGGAGGGAGTAAAATAGACCAAAAGTTAGTTTAAGGGGTTAAGTGAAATACATGGATAAATAGACTTCTTTCAAAAAAAAAAAAAAACTACATTTGTGGATTGTTCGATGTTACAATGTTCAAAACCTATAGACAAATCATCTTATGATTTGAAACCCATTATGGATCCTTGAGTTTATAAAGGACCTTTGGAGAAATTTAATTCCAGTTAAGCAGAGGGTACACCCGACAAGAAAGGTAACGAAACCGTCAGGAGTAGCCAATTCCTGACGGCTCCTTTCACGAACTGCTCGTCAGGCATGAAATGTCAGGAAACACTAACCTTCCCTTGCGGACAGCTGACAGGAACTATTTCCTGACGGTTTGTACATTTTTGACCATCGGGAATGTTGGCTGCACAGATCCCTTGTTAGGCCATCAATTGTCAGGGAACCTTGGGGATTTCCTGATGTGGATTGCCTGACAGGAAAGAGGGGTTCCTGATGGTTGTGTTTTTTTGAACTGTCAGAGAAGAGTGTCAGGAAAACTGACTGTATAATATGCCATATTTTTGTTCATATAGCCAGAACACATTGGTACATGTATAAAGAGAGCAGCCACAATTAATAGAAAGAAACCAGCAGAAATTAGGCAGCATATACGTAAATAGTTTCTGTCTTGCATACCATGATCAAGACAGAAGTTGAAGTGAGCCTTAGCCTCACATGAATCCAAGCATCGAGCACATAGCTAAAATACAAGTTTATGAAACAAAATGTTGTAGCTAGTTCTGACGGCACAAATCAGTGGGTTCATTCAACAAGTTACTTGACCCCTAGCTGCCATCCAGCCATACTTCATATTTTTCATGACTTTTAACAACAGATAACATAATAAGAAGGGAAAAGGTGTGAAAAATGGAGAAATTTAGTGGCAAAATACAGCATAACAATTTTGCATAAATCTGGTCTATTAGTACCAAGGCCCATCACCAGTGGCAATGCAGGTAAATATATAAATGGTAATTATGGGCAAAGGGGTATATGCGGCGTTCTTTTGTGGACCATCACCAGTGGCAGTGTGAGGAAATAAATTTTAACCTTGGAGCGGCGGCCTCCTTCTTGCGGCCCTTGGCTGCCATGCCGGGCTCAATGGGCCAGCAGCCCATAACAAAGAACTTTGTAGAGGAAGGTACAATGAAACATCCAACAATTGTTGAATTAAATCTTCTTCATGTTTATTTGGTTTTGTATTTTCATATATGGTACAAGATTACAAATTAGACAAAGGTTCTCGCAAAACTCACATATATGGCTATATATTTTTATATATAGTATAATATTACAAAAAACAAACAGGGCAACATATGTACAATGAAGCTTGTTATTTGAGCTAGTTGTGCGGTTTTGCAACCCGGATCCATTTGTATAAAATCAACATGTTGTGGTCAGATTGCTTCAGCGTATACCTGATTGTTGTATTACAGTTTTTTGTTGGAGACACATAGGGTATTATTTAGTTTGGCTCCATATTTGAGTGTGGCATATCTTGATTTTTTTTTTTGTGAACATTGGCATATCTTGATCTTAACCCAGATTCTCAATAGGCTTAACAGACTGTGAGGATGTCAATAATAGGATTTTACTAATATATTAAAATGGGAACCATCTATAAATTCGTATCCATGGTACCTTCCTCGCACCGCCTCTCCTACAACGCTACTAGCTAGTGAGCCTCTACTTGTCATGATCAGCAGGTGCCGTTCACAGCCGTCCTTATATGATCTCCAAGATAGGTATCCTGGGGATTTGCAAACGTATGTACTCAATCTTGATCATTGTTTTTGCTATCTACTTATCATCACTCCATCTACAGTTTTTTGGAGAAATTTGGGGAGGGGTTGTGCTTATTTTCTTTAATTCACATACTATTAAAGGCTATCTATAATATACTTTTACACAAGCGGCGTGTCATTTGGTATATAAGAATTGCTAGTTAGGAAATGCAGTTCAGTGCACAGATAAGTTTATTGCGTAAAACCCGCTGCCCGTTACAAAGTTTGATTGGAACGGCCCACGACATTAATTTACTACTTTGAATACCACTGAATCCATTTCAAATTAAGTGGCACCTTTGAATTCTGCACTCGCCACTCTGACTACTTTAAAGAATCAAAAAGGGGCATGTGCTATTGGGTTCTCCATCAAAGATACCAGAAGAGTGATTAGAACTATCTGGTTGTATATTTGTTAAACATTTCATTGTGAAAACACCAGTGAAAAAACCAGCAAGTACAGAAAATGGAACTTACATTTCCTTTTACAACTTAGATAAAGGTTATTGCAAAACTCACATCTATGATGTAAGCATTGCAAAAACAAGGCAACATACAATGATGCTTGTTCTTCGGTTTATTTGTGCTGTTTTGCGGCCCAGATCCATTTTTATTAATTCAGCACTTTGTGGAACGATATGTATGAATAGCGTATACCGTTTGCTATATTACAATTTTTCATTGGAGAGGCATAGGGCCATATGGTTCTTGATTTGAGTGGCATCTGCATCTTAATCACTCTAATTCACATAACTCACTGCTCAATATGCTTAATTGACTGTGAGACTGGCAATAATAGGATTTCACTAGTATATTAAAACGGGAACCATCTATAAATTCATATCTATAGTATCTTCTTCCTCGCACTGCCTACCCTACAACCACTACTAGTCGTGCCGTCCACCGCCGCCCTTATGCTATCTCCAAGATAGGAATGTGGGGATTTGCAAACGTAGTACTCTATATTGATTATTGTTTTTGATATCTATTTTTCATCACTCCATCTCCGGAGTTTTGGATAAATTCGTGGAGGGGATATGCTTATTTTCTTTAATCTATACATATTATTAAAGGCAATCTTAATATAATTTTACAAGCGGCATGTTGTTTGATATTTTATATATATATAATAAGAATTGCTAATTAGAAGATGCGGTCAAATGCATGGATGCGTTTCTTGCGTAAAGCCCGTTGCCCGTTACAAAATTTGATTGGAACGACCCGGGGCATTAATTTACTACTTTGAATACTACTGCATCCGTTTCGAGTTAATAAGTGACACCTTTGACTTACGCACGCGTCACTTTGACTACTTTAGCGAATCAAGAGGGGGACACGTCGTCCGGTTTGCCATCAAAGATACTAGAAGAGCATGAGTAGAACTATCTGGATGTATGTTTCCTTTTACATCCATATATATATTTCATTTTATTAATGGTGAAAACATCATTGAAAAAACCAGCAAGTACAGAAAAGTGGTGCTTATATTTCCTTTTACAACCATATATATTTCTTTTTATTAATCCTTACAGTAATAATCTGGTGATGAGAGCATGACCATCTGATGAGGTGTGAAGCAGCCCACGCTACCCTGGCGCTATAAATACCCGAGCATTCGGGGGAGCGTCCCCAACTCATCCGCCCGCTGCTTGTTTCCCGAAAAGCTTCTTACCCCGCCCGCAGCCTCTCTCTCCGTTTCCACCTCGGCTGCTTCCCCTCTCGCCTCCATGCCGGAGGGCGCTGGAGACGGCGGCTCGCGTCCGTGGCAGCACGCCGTAGACCCGGCCCTGCGCCGCCAGGTGCTCGAGAAGATGTACGTGCTCCGCTCTTTCGCTTGAGTTTTCCCCCTTTTGTGGTGGGGTTTTGTGTTTCTGTTCCCCGCGTATAGCAGGACAGCATCCATGGGGTTAAGAATTCTGTGGCTTCGTAGCACCCATGGGGTTCGTTATTCAAGCGGGAGGGGGAAGGGATCTGATGGTCTCTGCTGGCTTGCTCCCCTGAACCATCCTCCTCGTGCTGTTGGGGGTTAAGACCTCGGATTGCTTGCCGGTTTAAAACGATTTGTTCGTTTCGTGCATGTTGGCCGTACTGATTGGGTTGGTTCGCTGCTCCAGAATTGGTGATTGATTGACTCGAGATGTGCGGTGATTACGCCTGCAGGTAGCTATTTGTTAGATTGGTTTTTTTTTTTTGGGTCAGTATGAGCGGATAGGGATCGATTTGGTTGATTCTTCTATGAGGGGAGGATTGATTATCTGTTAAATATTTATCTTCAGCATGTTGCAGTAATTATTTTATCGTTCATTCAGATTGGAAACTCACTTACTGTCCATTTTGGAATTTAATTTGTTATGGGCATGCTTTGTTTGTGTATCTTATAAGCAGGGCCTTAACTGATTTATTGTTCGTAAGAGACGTAAATACAAGACATGATGTTGTAATATTTCGAATGTTTCACATGTCTCATATCTCAATTTCCTTTTGTCCAACCGTGTTCGGTCAGATTGTCGAAGTTGCTGCATTTTTGTGGGGGCCAGCCCGCCCCTGCCGATGCCCTCAAAATGATTGCTTCCAAATTCGAGCACAATATGTTCAGTGAGGCCGACAGTAAGGTGCGTTGCTAATCCGGTTGTTCCTCTGCTAATCTGTCACATTATTCTTATATGGAACACGACGAAGCACGTGTATATTGGTTCCAAATCAGGAGAAGACTTCAGTTCCCGGTTATGCAATCATTTGCATGTCTCTGTAATAATATTTAGCTAGTTAGCTAGTGATTGTAGGATATTAAATTCTGTTGGTACTGAAGAAAAAAACAAGACCCTCGATAAAAAAAGAAGAAGAAAAAACAAGAAGTTGCATTCACCTGTTTTTCTCGCCTTGTTTCCTTTTGACTCGTTCTATCTCATGTGCTTACTGGGTAGAATAATATATTACTGATCCTTTTTCAGGAAGACTACGTAAAAAGAATAGCTTGCAAGTTGATCGTTATGGAACAAAATCGGCAACCGGCACTGCGGGCTGCTTCAGGTCCTGACCAACAGATACAAACGGGATGCCCGGCTAACACGGCTGAACCAATCCCTGGTGGCAGTTCATCAATTACTGCAAAGCCAAAGGTGGCGTCAATGACTAGTCACACAACACGATCTTCTGAACTGCAAAGCCAACCATTGACACCTCCAGGTTCGTGTATCATGCCAAGCCAGTCCAGGTCTCATCCTGTTGCACCAAACGTGCACAATAATGTCCAGCAAGTACAGCCAGATGCTATGACAAAGCTAGACCACATTCTTAACTCTTCGCCTGCAATAGTCACTCCATCGTCATCAGGTGTCCGTCCCAGTCAACTGATGATGCAACCAGTAGCAAGTCGGAATCAGAACAAACTCCAGGCCATGCAATCTCGGCCTGTAAACTTTTCTGATGGCTATCCGACGAGTCTTGCACAGTCACAAGGACAGCCGGTTGTTCAACCAAATGGGCAGCAGAATCCCCACAGGCAAAATGCCAGAGGAACTCGTATGCAGCAGCAGCAGCAGCTGAGAATGAATCAGCAAAGTTTGGAGGTCAATCAGCAGCAGATGAACATGCAAAGGCGCCAAATGCTGGTAGAACAACAGGCCAATGTCGCCAATATCCAGGCTGGTCATCCTGAACGGAATAGTCTACAGAATGCTGGGCAGAAAGTTAGACCTCCGTTAAAAACGTGTACACAGGAGGTTCCCAGAAAACATATCACTATGGAATCTCAGACTGAGGCCTTAACTCAGCAGCTGAATACTGTGAATAAGCAAAGCAGTCTGGTCAGTGCGGCTCCTCAAACAGAAGGTTTGTTCCTTGATGACAATCTGGATTAACTACGCATGCAATTGGTCCATGGCCATTGCTTTTTCTCTTTTGGTTACTCAACACAGATGTTCATCTCTTGTTTGTCATTTTCAGCATCCATGGGAAGCGCTGATGAAGTTGATTGGAGGGAGGAAATGTTTCAGCAGGTGAGAGTACTATTTTTGATAATTCATATGTTCATGTCAGTACAGGATATTGTGAAGTGTTAGTTTTCTTCTGCATGATGTCTGTAAAGTTTAATGATGCACAAATTTAAGATTATTGTGGCCTTTCTGCCCACACATCTGTAATATTGTAAAAATGCGACCATTCTGTGTTTAATTATGTTGCTCCGACTTGTTTCTGTGGATTGCAGATTAAGGACCTAAAGGATGCTTATCTTTCAGAACTTGTGACACTTGATCAAATAAGTGTTGTTCCAAAAATTACGAAGGTCTTATATCCTTTTCTCATTCAAACTTTGGTTTTCCCTAGGAATCTTTATCCATTCATATTCTTAATGCATCTCAGTTGATGTCAGTTTGTTTGTTCCATCACTGTACAGGAAGAGTTCGAGGCATTTTCCAAAGACAAAACTGAACAATTCAAATTTATGGTATACATGAAGAAAAGGATCAAAGTTATGGTGAACTTCTTACAGTTACAGAAAAGCAACATTCCGGAGCACTTGAGAGGGCAACTCCCAATGTTTGTACAAGCCATAGAGCATGTGATAGGATTTTACAGGAGAAAGAAGGATCAAAGGGCAGATATGGATAGAGGGCGACAGTCTGAGATTTTGCATAAGAACCCTCAAATAAGCAATCTTACTGGCAATCCACCCCCATCCATTGGCTGTTCAAGGTTAGTATAAAGTATTGCTTTCGTTTAATTTTATTCAACTTTGATTTTTGAAACACTTTAAATGTAGCAGAAGCTTCTTTAATGATTCTGTCTGCTTATTCTTTACTTTTTAGAATACTAATGTGCGTAGTACCTTTTTATGTTTTCCTTGTAGTAGCCAGCAAACTGGGGCATTCCATTTGAGACAAAACATTGCCACTAAAATACAGGCAGCTTCCCAAGAAAACCATAGCAGTATTTTGCTAGGAGTGGCAAGTTCTTGTGTCCCAATGAAACCACAAGGATCAGTGCAATCTTTGCCAAGCAATAAGCGTCAGAATAACCATGCACGGTCATCTGTTACCAAGGCAAGCCCTGTAAAAGTTGCTTCACCCTCTGCTTCAGCAAAGTCCATATTTTCATCACCTGTTGCAAAGCCAGGCAATGTAATACATGCCCCTTCCTCTGTATTATCGCCCATTGCCGAGCCAGGTTTAGAAGTTGCTTCGCCTTCTGCTTCAGTTAAGTCCACATGGCCATCACCCATTACCAAGTTTGGGATTATGCAAGCTGAATTACCCTGTGCTTCGGCTAGATCATCATCCCTATCACCCATTTCCAAGTCACATATTCTAGGAGTTGCTTCACCCACTGCTTCAGTGTCCCCACTGCCATCACCGATTGAAAAGGATGGGTTCGCACAAGCTGCTTCTCCTTATTCTCTAGTGAAATCAGCTGCTACATCACCACCTGGTGCTAATTCAGGGGTTGTTCTAGTTGCCTCACCATGCGCTTCGATGAAGTCCACGGAATCAGAG
Source organism: Eragrostis curvula (assembly GCA_007726485.1). Taxonomy (NCBI): domain Eukaryota; kingdom Viridiplantae; phylum Streptophyta; class Magnoliopsida; order Poales; family Poaceae; genus Eragrostis; species Eragrostis curvula. Next base: position 2,911,112 of record RWGY01000045.1, read on the forward strand.
AATGTTGAAAACGTTTCTGCCTTATTGCAGCATAACAATGCCGCAGTTGTGGTACCAGATGGTTCAATAACTAAACCGTTGATGCCATCCTCATCTCTTCAGGCAGTGACAGGGGGTGCTCAAGCAGAAAATCTGCAACATGGTGGAGCTGCTACACCAGTACCCAAGAAGCCCATCAATCGTCTAATCGATGCGGTAAACATAAGACGGATTCTCATTTCAATAGCAGTTCATGGTACATCTCAAACTCTCTTACAAAACAGTGTTGCTTTTTTATTTATCTTCAGGTGCGATCTTTATCGCCAGCAGCACTCAAGAGTTCAGCTAGTTCTGTATGCTCGGTCATTAGCACGAATGATTGGGCACCACATCAGGAATTTGATACATTTCATCACTCGACATTCTTCCCAGAGCAGGGTGGGTTTAGTCCTTCAAACAGTATTAAGCGCATTTTTGATTATGAAGCATTATCTCCTGAACCATCATCACTGTTCGACACCTGGGGAGTTGAATTCAATGTGGAATATGGTGCAAAGCGGCAGAAAACTCAGGTAACAAGAGTGATTAATGTTTCCCTAGTAAAAAATGTTCATTGTTTTCTGAACTTTCCAGTTCAGTTCTATCCGTGCTGTTATCACTGGGAACTAATCACATTGTAACTTTTCATTGCAGAATGCTAGGAGTGCTCTGCTAGACGAGATTGAATCTGCCAACAGCATGCTGATGGATACTATTACCGACATTGCTGATGACAACTCTAGCAGTGGAGGGACGCTGATCAAGCTCTCCTATACTGCCGTGTCACTCGCCCCAGACCTGAGATCACTCTTTGCGACATCCGAAATGGTATGAAGACTTTCTGAAACCTGCTGCATGTTATGAGAAACTGCATAAGTTGCATAGTATTGACTTATGCCGTGACCAAAATGCAGCCTATTGTCATGCCTGTTAAGCTTTTAGTTCCCGCGGATTATCCAATGAGCTCTCCGGTGATTGTGAATGACCAGAATGGTGAGCAACAAAGGTGTGTTTGGCCGGGCGTCAGCTCATAATGTTTAAGCAGTCAGTTGTACCGTTCAGTTACTTCAGTATTATATGACTCAAGTCCTATTTTGCATTGCTGAACTGTTCCTCGATCGCCTGCAGGACTATGTTCAGCGACGTTATCTCCAGTGCTGCGAACATGACATTTCAAGACATCCTTTACGGAATCCCTGAGCCCCGGTCGATCATGGAGACTGTGAGGGCATGGGACGCCAGCGTGCGGCGGGCTGTCGTGGAGTTTGCGCAACAGCTCGGTGGAGGAACTGTTAGCTCAATGTACGGCCGGTGGGAGAACTGTTAGCATGCGGCGGTGCCTGATCGAGAAATAGGCTTGATATATTTGTTGTAGAACTGGAATGTAACAAGTTGGTGGCTCGTAAGGAACTAGTACTTTGATGCAACTTCTTGGGGACAAACTATACTACCAGCGCCCCTTTTTATGGAACCAAACTTAGGTCCTCCCTATCTCTACTCCTATTATATTTTCCTTCCGAGTCCACGTGCGTCGCAGCAAAAAAAAAAAAAAAAGGGTGCCGACGGGTGGGTCCGCTGGGCTCTCTGGTTACCGCACGCCTGATGTGTTTTCTGTTTCTTTTCCAAATCTTACGAACTGCTCCTCTCCGCTCTCCCAATCCCAATCCAAATCGCCGCCGACGCCGGTGCAACGCGTCGTGGCTCCCCTCGGGCGTCTCACTCAGCGTCATCAATCCGTTTTTGGTGGCTCTCCTGCGGCGTCGATCCGTTTTTGGGCGGCGTCGAGCGCGACCCCGATCAAGGGCCCCTGCGGCCTACCTGTGTTCGGCAGCATCTTCACGCTGTCCCGCGGCCTCCAGCACCGCGCGCTTGCCGCCATGGCGCACACGGCAGGGGCCCAGGACCTCATGGTGTTCTCCATCGGCGACACCCCGCCGTGGTGGCGTCCAGCCCCGGCGTGGCCAAGGAGATGCTGGCCCACCCGGCGTTCGCGGACCTGCCCGTGAAGCAGCCTGCGGTACCGCCATGGCGCGTGACTGCGGCTGCTGTGCCGTCTCTGCGCCGCGCCTGTCACCAGCCTCATCCGGGTACGCTCAATCTCTGACCGACCGACGTTCCGTGAATCCCGAGCTTCCCACGAGCAATGCAGCTTCATCCTGGTTTAATTTGTTTCCCCTGAACTTTGGTGGTTCAATCCCCACGGCATGCAGGAGTACACGGATCGAGTGGATACCGCCGCGGAGAAGACCTACTCGATCGACAGGTTCAACTCTGGTTTGCCATCCTTGTCGAAGAATGGGAACGCGGGGAAGAACAGGTGGTCTTTTCGTAAGGAAGGCATGCAAGGACGGCAGCTGACCTGTACCATGCGGATACTGGTCTTTCTTCACCGTGGATGATCATTACTGTCTATATGTAGTAATGCAGCCTGACTATGCTTTGGTACATTGGTATCGTTTTCTGATGAATGTACGGTATGCGGGTATGGGACCTCTGTTAATTCTATCACAGGTCAAGGCTGAATTTGTTCTTTGTTGATTGCTCTGCTGAATTAAATGTCTAAGATTGTTATAGAGCAAAAATTTGCAGTATACACGTCAACTTCAAGGCATAGAAAGAGTTCTGTTTGTTTATCAATTGGCAAATGTACATGATACAAAATCCATGTGCAGTAGCTTATTCTGGACGAGTTAACATCATTAACAGAACGAGTTTTGTTAGCCGATGTTTCCCCTGTTAACAATGAGCACACATATTTGACAAAACAGGAGAATACTACAACAGGAAGCCATGGATTCTGGAGGATGAGACACAGGCCAATTTCAGTATCAAGGCCAAACTGAGGGCTTGCAGTCTGCAACCGCTACATACTATATGTTGATGATGCAGGGCAAGGACTTCCACGCTATTCTGTTGGTTCGTGGTACTGTTTGCTTCCCACTCTATTTTTATGTCATTACACTTTGTAAAATATATTTCTTAATGAAGGTGTTTAGTTTTTGTCAAATTTTGGAAAGAAATTGTAATGCCTGCATGCTGCAGCATTACTAAATCTGTGCCAAAAAGCTTCTGATAGGATTTCTCTAGGAACAGCACTCCTGATTCTATGTGTTTTAAGGTATCTCTTCAGTAAAGTTGTGCAGTAAAAACAATTGACGTTGGAAGAAGCCGAAGAGAAGATGAATAGGAGAAGTAGTGCATCTGTGTATGAACGGTGGATGATGAAGTTAGCGGCAAATGGAGCTGCTTAGTTCGGATGTGAAGAAGCTTGACAATGTGAATGAAGGGATAACAGGTGGGGTTCACCCAAAAAAGGGAGATAGGAATGAGGATGGAGATCAATCTGGCAAAGGAGAGGAGGGCACAGAAGGGGGAATTCAAGGATAGAGCATTTTCTTCTACATTCTCTTTTCAGATAGATGAATAATTAAAGAACACATTTTTGAGCGATGCTGAAATCTTCGTGTGCGTAAGTCCTATTATTTTTTAGACATATAACTTTGTCTTGTTTGACTCTGCAGCTTCTATATGTCTCATATTTCTGTCCTGATAACAATGTTTCCCCTGTTCCTCATGTAGAGGTTTGAAAAAGACTGCACACGTGTGATGTTCAGTTAAAAGTTAGTTATGCCCACCTTTTTTTATCTATAGGTTAAATCAGGTACATTATTTGGCAACATCATTATCACTGATGACCCTGCATTGGCCAAGACATTTTGTAGAAGAGACCTTGGGCCAGCAAAGGGAGGTATGTTTTCATTGCCGTAAACATACCTCCATGTAGTATTGCGTTCTCATGATAACTGTCGAAGTGCATGCTTGCATAGAACATTGTATGTTTGGTTTTGCCATAATACTGTTTGCATGTATCTTGATGTTTGTTGCATGGACATTGCAGATAATAAGAGATTATCCTTTCCTTTTTGCCGACGATATTAGTGATAGTGACATTAACAGAATGTTTCTGAACTCAATCAAGTAGGATCATATTAGAGTAACTAAACCTGAATAATTGTTAGGGGTATAATTCAATATGAAATGTTAAAGTTTCTTAATCAAAATATTGCACATAATTACTTATCTTTGATTGTGTTAACCTTTCTTTCGATGGACACTTGTGGTTTGCAGTACCGAGTCGTGATGAGAGTCACCAGCAGTGGGATGCCGATGATTGTGCTAACCTTCCTTTCAATGGATACTTGTGGTTTTGCAGGATGACGTTAGGGTCGAGTCGTGATGAAGGTCACCGACAGTGGTATCACGATGAGTTATCTTCTGATGATGAACCCGGTGCCGCCATGTGGAATTTGCACAAGATGGAGGTCGGGTTCTATGTTTGAAGTGAAATTTGAGATGTGAACAATGGAATACATAAGGGATAGAGTTTAGGTTTTATGATAATTGATAAGCATGTTGATGTCGATGGTATTGTTGGTGTCTTTATTTATAGAACTCTCAAATCGGCAGCAGACTTCTACACGGATTTGGAATGTCAAGTTTTTGTATTTGAATTGGATTATTAATTAGTGTCCAAAAATAAGTCCAATATATGTATTTATAACCATACTAAGAATAACACAATTTAAATAGTAGTAAATTCAAATTTATTGGAACATTGTTTTTTCCTGACAGCCCGTGGCAACGCACGGACATTTTTACTAGTATGCCTTATTTATAATTGTTTGTTTTCTAGTCTTATCGTAGTATAAACCATATTGGAGTGACAAATGACTTGCACGACGGATTGAAGTGGTGAAGTAAGTAATTCATCTAATCATCTTCATATAAGAAAACAATGTCTAGATTAGATCAGCTCCAGTGTCTCTCTAGCTACTACTATAGTATACCTACGGATATATACATCTAATAAGTGCTACTAACGAATTAATACCAATTGCGCCCAATGCTTGCGACCAGCTAAGAAAGAACCTGGGAAGATGGACTAAGGTAGTGTTTGGTGCTGCTTTTTGCACCGGCTTATGCTGCAGCTTATTGCCTTTTGTACTGTAGCTACAGTGTTTTCACTGTTCACTGACAGAATAAGCCACAATAAGCAGCATTTGGGGTGCTTTTTTCAGCTTTTTTCACTGTAGCGTCGCAAATAAGCCGGTGAAGAAGCTGGTGGAGAAGCCGTGCCAAACACACCCTAAGTATGTGTCGGCTTTGGCACCGGCACATCGGCATCCACGTATGACTTGATGCAGGGAACGTCCAAGGAGGCGACGTCGCCGACCATGGCCCAGCACGTATGCAGGACCCAGACCTTTCCAACTGGCTTCATAAGCGTCACCTCGAAGACGGCCTCCCCCGTCCTGGCGTCCTCAACGAGGCTGTCCATCATGAACCCGGGCACCACCACCGCCTTGCCCCGCGCTCCGCCGCGGCGGCGCGCAGTGACCCGGCCGCACGCGCCCGCCGGCGAGCGCCACGCGGAGGTACGACACCTGCACCGACGTCGCGGGGTCCAGGCACTCCTCGTCCCGGTCCTTGGACGTGACGCGGACCGTCACGTTGAATACCGGGTCCAGCGCCGCAGCCGGGAAGTCGAGGCCGGAGACGGCGGCGACCGCTGTTGGGGGATCGAAGGCCTTCATGGGACGTGTCGAAGCCCTCCAACGGTTGATTGAAATGTCTTGGTTCTGGCGAAGCCCTCGAAGGTAGTTGACGCCTTCGGATCACCTCGCGAAGCCCGCTTTGTTCGTCGTCGTCGCTTTCTGGTTGGAGCGAAGCCCTCCTTCCTAGTCCGCGGTGCCGGACGAAGGTGCTCTTTCTCAGGTTCCCTACAGTCTGTTACGCGAAGCCCTCCTTCACCCGCGATGCCAGGCGAAGGGGTTGAGTGATGAGAGAGGTTTTAGTGCAGTTCGAATGATTCCTCCTTTGGCTCGTGGCCCGAGAAACAGATGTCATTACAGGATCATCTCCCTCCATATTTATAAGGGGGGGAGTGATCATATTTACATGTATACCATTGGCTGCCTTAGCACGGCTCTTAGCCTGATGGTTTGACTCGAGTGTTGCTCCTGCGCTGTCTGCTTCTTCGTTCTGTCTTCGCCAGTGGCTGTCGGTCTTTGCGTGGGTCGGGGGGGCTTCGGTGTAGTCCCCAACATTAGCCCTCAATTGGTGATGTGTTATTAGTGTAACTAAAACCAGAAGCAATTTTATTTATCAATTTATGACTGCAACGTGCGCCTTTCTGACCCATACACGTGTCTTGTCATTTTCATTCCGTACTTCTTTTCTGTTCCCGATAGTCTCTTTCCTTCTATATATCTTTATCGTGGGCGCGCTGTTCCTTCAATCGCATGCTTTGCGCGTCTTCTTTCCTTTGGCTATTTCAATTCCTTTCGCAGTAGGAGATCCCTTTCCTTCGTTCTTTTTCAAGATGTCTGGTAGCCGAAGGTCTAGTGAAGAGCAAGCTAAGAAGAAGCTGAAAACTCACAAGACCTCGTCGAAGGACTTCTCCGATAAGGCTATCAGCGAAGCTAATGTTACGGCTTTGAGTGCTGTTGTTCCTTCGGCGAATCAGCCGAAGACTTCACATTCAACGAAGCCGTCTTTTGCTTTCAAGCCTCTGGTGATTCGTTCCGTATTAGATTTGTTCTCTATTCCGGAGGATGGGGGTAGTAATTCTTCTGGGTCTAAAGCTCAGTCTGTCCCTAAGAAAGTCGTTTCGAAGGGCTCTTCTTCTGTTGCGAAGGATATTTCTGCTTCTACAGCTGACGTTCGTGATGCCAGTGCCGCTGAGAAGGCCAAGATTCAGGACAAGGCTTTCAAGGGCGCTGATTCTGTTCTTGCTAAGTCCGGATCGAAGGCTAAGATCCAGGACAAGACCTGTGTTGATGGTCCTGATGTTCCTCCTGTTGCCCCTGTTCATAATGAAGGTGTAGCCGAAGCTTCTGCTCAAGGTTGTCTCTCATCTCTTAGTGTGACTGAGCTTCGTCAAATTGCTGATAACTTGAGACCTCTTACAGATCGCTCCCAGGTTCAACTACCTTCGGAGCCAGGTGTTGTGCTTCGTGAGCCCCTTAGCCCCTCAGCAGGTGGTGATCTTTTCCTACACTCAGTCTTTGAAGCAATGCTTGGAGAGTTTCTCCCTTTTGACATGACTTTTGATTCAGTCGAAGCTACTGGGGGTTCTTTAACTCTTTGTGACGACGTGCCTTCGAACACCTTCGTCATGAGTGCTAGGGCCGCTGCGCCCTTTGTTGCTGCTGCAGAGAGGCTTCGTTTTCCCCAAGTGGAGAATGAGCTCGTACTTCAGGGTGGTGATACTCTGTACAAGTCTTTACTATCTTCGCAGATGAAGGTAAGCAGTTTTAATTTTTGTTTTTTCCCAGTTGCTTGTTTTTCTAACTTCGCTCTTGTTTTCGTCAGTCGCTTGCTATTACCCAAACTTCCCTTCGCCAGTTTAATGAGCTGACTCTGGCGAGGGCTGACCGGGATCGGCTTCGCAAGGATCTTTCAACTCTTGAATCAAAGATCAAGGAGAAAGAAGATGCGCTTGCTCTTAATGAAAAACGTGTGGTAGATCTCTCTGTTGAGAAGGAGACCCTCGTCAAATCCACTGAAGATTTTAAGGCGAAGGTGGCTTCTCTAGAGAAACAGCTGGAGGATCTTGATTCGTCCCTTGCGGAGGCTTTGGAAGCCAACAGGGTCCTTCGCGGAAAAGTTGAAACCGCGGATCAGGAGGCGGCTTCTTTTGCTAAGGCTGAAGAGCTTCGCTTGTCTTCTCTTTGCAGCCACATTCAGGATGCTCTTATCTCGGTTGGAACTATTCCTGACCAGATCCCTGAGAACGCTTCGACTGAGCAGCGCCAGTCTTGGCTATCTGTCAATATTCCTTTCGTGGTAAAAGCTTGCAGGGCCTTCTCCACCAATGCCGTTCATCTGGCTATTCGGGATCTTCTCCATTCTCTTGATGTCGAAGGAAGTAATGCTTTGGCGAAGGTTGCTTCTGACGACTTCAAATTTTCAGCTGTTGATTCTACTCCCCGTCCTGTGGTTGAAGCTCTCCTGAAGGTCGCCAGTCATTTTGACGAATCCTTCTGGAATCGGGTGCAGTCTGTCGGTCGTCTGCCTCAGAGTGAGGTATAAACAATTTACTTTTGCTTCAAGAGGGGGGTTACATCATTCCTTCGAACTTGTATCATGTTGAGAATTGTTGTAATATTGTTGTAAACTTTATGTTGTTTTGATTAATTTTTGCTTGGTTTTTGGACCTTAGGCTTCGTCTGATATTTCTTTGAGCGAGTTTGCTACTCCGAAGGCTTCTTCTGACTTGGTTTCGGGGAAATGTGTTGCTCCGGATTCATCATCTGATGTTTCCTGAGCGAGTTTGCGACTCCAGAGCCTTCTTCTAGTGGCTTGATTCGCCGTGAGCCTCCTATTGAAGTTTTTAGTTTTCCTTCGAGGATTGATTTATCTAGTGATTCGAGTCCTTTGTCACCCGTTGAGGGAGGTGAAAGTTCTTTTTCTTTTCCTCCTGGTAGCCTTGTGGCTATTGGGCGGGTTTATCGCCCAGAGGCTGATGTTCCCGAAGGGAGTCGGGGTCGTAACAAACGAAGGCCTCGTGGTCGCTGTTCACGAGGTAGTAGTTCTTCACATCGAGGTGCAGCCAAGAAGAAGAAAGGAGGGGACGTTTTAGATTCGTCTTCCTCCTTCGATGCAGCTTCGCATGTTGAGCGAATGATTTCGTCTGGGATAATAGATTCCATATTTCAAAGGCCTTACTCTCCTTCGAATGGATATAATTTTGATGAATTTAGTATTGTATGCGAAATGCTTTTAGAATTGGGCCTTATTGTAAAGCGTGAGCCTGACGATGGCTCTCCTTGATTGATGTTTGTGCTTAATAAAGCTTTTCTTTTGAAGTAGTCTTTCGAAGGTCTTTGCCAGAGAGAAGATTTCTTCAATATCATCCGAAGCTTTTAATGCTTCTTGCACGATGACCTTGTGTTGCCTTTGAGGAACGCAAGTTTTCGTGTTTTCGTTCTTTGATATTTGAACATTTTCATGCGAAGGATCGCGCTTTTTTCTTTTGCGAAGGTTTCTGTTTGCCAATACCTGGGTAGATTAAGCTTTCTTTGCTTATCTTTCCCTTCGGCTCTTGTCTGGAGTCTTTGTATCATCCCTCGTGATACATCGATCCAAACTTAGATTACACCAAATACTCAATTGGTGTAACCTTCGGATTCTCTAGGCTTTTGCCTGATATCGATTTTGAGCTCGAAGCTTCGTTTCTTGAGCCTTGGCTCTTCTACGCCCCCCAGGAAATTGCTCTGGGATTTTTCGAGGGTAAAAAAGTAATTATAAAACTGTGTTACAGTCTTGGAGGATGCCTCGTTAAAAAACCTCACACCCTTCGCAGGGCTACCCTCGTGAGGAAAAAGAGTGCACCCCCCGCAAGTTTTGTGCTTTTACATATGGCCATCGCGCGTGCTACCGAAGAGATGTTCTTGGTAGACATGGCTCATGCATCTCTGATATGTCATGGACAAGTTTTCTAGTCCGAAGGTCTTGAGCACTGGGGCCTTCTGCTTCCTTCGGACGAAGTGGACATTCTTCCTTCCAGGGGTTTCGCCATCTTCAATACTTCTTGCTTGGAGTTGGTCTCCGAGGACGCTGATCACAGAGATGGGACCAGGAATCTTCATGCATAGATAGCCCTGATGTATGGCGGCTTCAAACTTGTTAATGGACCCCCTTCCGAAGATTGCATTGTAAGGATAAACAATGTCAACCACATCGAAGGTCACATCTTCAGTTCTTGCGTTGTCTCCTTCGCCGAAAGTAACTGGTAGGTTAATTTTTCCCAATGCTTGGATAACCTTTCCAGTGAAGCCGACTAATGGTATTCCTGCAGGTTGTAGTGTTTCGTTTTCCAGCTTCATCTTTCTATATGTAGAGGCGAAGAGGATGTCAGCTGAGCTTCCTCCATCGACAAGTATTCTGAGTACATCGAACCCTTTTATATTTGTCTTGATGACCAGTGGGTCTGAGTGGGGTTGGTCAAGGTCCCTTGCGTCTTCTTTTCCGAAGGTGATGTGGACATGGGACCACTTAGTTTTCACAAACGGAGCCCTTGACGTCACGTTATGTACCCTTCGTATGTGTTCTTTTCTTGCCCTTCTTGAGTCCAGTTGCTGGGTCGATCCTCCGGAGATAGCGTTAATAGTTTGTCTTTGAGACGTGTAGCTTGTTTCTGTGCTTCTTCCATTGTTTTGCTGGTTCATTTCTGGAGGCGGTGGCAGCGCTGCCAGGCTTTGAGGTTGAGAGTAGGCATACTGCTGTGCCTGATACGAAGCTTCTCTTGGATAGTTGACGACATGATTGACAGAGTGCGAAGGGTATGTTGACATTGGGTTCCCTTGAGACCAGTTTTCACGATAGTTACTCGTGTGTCTGATGGCCTTCTTCGCCTCTCTTTCCGCGGTCCATTCCTGTTTGAATTGTTGCAGATTTCGGCACTGCTTTGTTGTATGGCCTTTTCCTTCGCCATGCAACTCGCAGTATGGAGTGCGAGAACTGCTTCTCTGATTGTTTTCTCTGTTTTTGTCTTCGCCGTCTCTATTATGGTTGCTTCGCTCTTTCCCTCTTTCATCGTCTTTGGTTCTCTTTTCATCGCCCCTTTCTTCTCTGTTTTCGAGGTTGTGTATCCTTCGATTGTTATGATCTTTCGAACTGTCTCTGTTATCGTCGTGCCTTCTGCTTCGACTCGCTTCTTTTTCTTCTTTATACTTCTTTTTATCTTTGACTAGCTGGGATTGCTTCTTTTCGTCCTCTTTTTTCCTTCGGAACTCATCATCCGATCTCGCGTATTTCTCGAAGGTGTCCAACAGTGCGAAGATGGTTTTGGGTCTCTTTCTTGTTAGTGCAGAATGGAAAGGGCCAGCCCTCAAGCCTTCCGTTAGTGCATCAATAACTGTCGAAGCCCCTACATCTTTTGCTCTTGATTTTATTTCCATGAACCTCTGCATGTACTCCCTTAAGCCTTCGTCTGGTTTCTGCTTGCATGAAAATAGCCTTCCCTGATGAATTTCTGATGCTTGGAAGCCTTGGAAATTGTTTATGAACTCTCTTCTCAATTCGGACCAAGAATTAATCGATCCTGGTTCGAGAGTGGAAAACCATGTCTTCGCTACTCCTTCGACAGCCATGACCAAAGCTTTGACGTATGTTGAGTTTGATCCTCCGCCCGATTCTACTGCGGCTTCGAAAGACATGAGGAACTCTCTCGGACATGTTTTTCCTTGGTATGCCTTTATCTTTGGCATTTTGAAATTGACCGGCCAAGGTTCGCTCTGTAGCTCTTCGCTCAAAGGAGAGTTTTCGTTGTAGATGATGCATGGCTGGCTGTCCTTGCCAGAGCTGCTTACTTCGTACACCATCTTGTGCTCGGTTTGCTTGCGAGTCTTGTGATGCGCGTCTTGTTCTTGCTTCCTCAGGTTTTCCATTTCTTCATTGTATTTGTTTAACTTACTATCCATTTCGTTGATCTCTTGTTGGGCTTGCACTATTTTTTCGAGCATGTCTTTTTTCAGCTTCGCTGTGTTTTCGATGATGGACAACTTCTTCTCTCTCTCGATTCTTTCTTGCTCTACAATGCGAAGCCTTTCGGTTATGTTGCGTGTTTCGTCGTCCTCCTGCTGGAAGCTTGCTGCTTGGGATGTTTCAGCGTTGTTTACTTGCATGGCTTTTAGAGCTTCTTGTTTTCTTGCCACCTCTTCGGCTCTTGCTATTTCTTCTGCTCGTGCAGCTTTGTCCCGCTCTTCTCGTTCTCTTGCTGTTCTGACTTCTGCTTCCTTCGCTAGCCTTTCGTTTTCGGCTTCGGTTTCTGCGCGTTGTGTGTCGCTGACATTTGTTCTCGGCTTTGCCTTGGCCATGTTGATCGTGGTCGTGGGTTCAACCCGCGTGACGGAGCCAAATGTTGGGGGATCGAAGGCCTTCGTGGGACGTGTCGAAGCCCTCCAACGGTTGATTGAAATGTCTTGGTTCTGGCGAAGCCCTCGAAGGTAGTTGACGCCTTCGGATCACCTCGCGAAGCCCGCTTTGTTCGTCGTCGTCGCTTTCTGGTTGGAGCGAAGCCCTCCTTCCTAGTCCGCGGTGCCGGACGAAGGTGCTCTTTCTCAGGTTCCCTGCAGTCTGTTACGCGAAGCCCTCCTTCACCCGCGATGCCGGGCGAAGGGGTTGAGTGATGAGAGAGGTTTTAGTGCAGTTCGAATGATTCCTCCTTTGACTCGTGGCCCGAGAAACAGATGTCATTACAGGATCATCTCCCTCCATATTTATAAGAGGGGAAGTGATCATATTTACATGTATGCCATTGGCTGCCTTAGCACGGCTCTTAGCCTGATGGTTTGACTCGAGTATTGCTCCTGCGCTGTCTGCTTCTTCGTTCTGTCTTTGCCAGTGGCTGTCGGTCTTCGCGTGGGTCGGGGGGGCTTCGGTGTAGTCCCCAACAACCGCGACGGAGTACTGCGGCGGATCCTTGAGCGTGAACAGTAAGGCAAACAGGAACCCGAAACAGGCGACAAACAACAGGACCCCAGGATGCTGCAGCAGGCGGTGACAAAGTCGGGAATTGGAGCATCTTCGGGACGGCCAGAGGGGCTGGAGGCACTGTCGCCTTGGCGGGGCAGAAGGGAAGCACCATCTTCTAGTCCGGGCCGGCGGCGCCCATGGTTGTTACCTAATCTTTCTTTATTTAGGAGAAAAAAGTGCCGTAGGGTTTGTTTGAGGACGGGTTTCCTTAATTTGGTTCGCAAGTGGTTTTTATATGCATACGTGTCCTTGGACGAGTATTTTGTTACGGATGGTACAAGGATTCTATCGCAGGTGTAGTTTAATTAATTAATTTCAGTTCAGAGTTTCTCAATAGCTCTTCTATCTCCTTGGTCTCTCTCAATTAATGACTTCTTGGGCCTTTCTCCGATGACGTAGATTCGTCCCCTCCAGCTTCCGTTGCGCGCTACTGGGGCGCAGCTCCACCACTGGTCATGCATATTGTTCGCCTTACGCTGCTCTTACACCTCCACAGAGCTGCCACATTTAGCTTCATCGTCACAAGTCACCATGAAGCCTCCCTAGGCAGCACCTATCGAACTTCCCCTTTTGCCCGCCCCCCCCCCCCCCCCCCCCCATCAGCCATTAGTCACCACGTTCAGTGGCAAACACAAAGTAAAAGGTAAGAGAGGGGGCGGGGTCCTGAGATTCCATGTGTTTCTTTTTCTTCCCTCGTCCTCCCCCTATTTTTCTTCTTCTCCCCTTGCAAACTCCGTTGTTTCAAGCATTGTTTGGCAATATAATGTACAAGGAGGGGGGGAGGGGGGGGGGGGGGGCAGCTGCCCCGCTGGATCCACCTCTGACCATTTTTGTTCCGAATTCTCCGAACCCCATGTCCCTCTTTTTTTAGCATGTCCGCACGAGGATGATGACGGAGGTGAGATTGAGGAGAGGTGGAGCATCACAACTTGTATGAAAGCAAATATGGAGAGTTCACCTTACCTTTCTGTTCACAATTTACCTCTCTAGGGATAGCAATTCGGGCACGGGTTTCGTGTACCCGACCCGATAGGGCCAGGCATGGGTTATAATTTTCACCCGTGGATGGCACCTGTGCCTGACCCGGGCTAAGACGGGCATGGGGTGGGGTTTTTTTCCTCTGCCCGCGGGTTGCTCGATGGGGACCCAAAATCAAATAACTCATGTTTAGCTAGCCCAAGTAGAATATTTCAGCCCACTAGTGCCCCTTGTTAGTCCAACAGCCAAAATAAAAAAAACAACAGCCTGCAGCCAAGTTCCGTAGCAGCCTACCACCGTATTAACAGATTCTTTATAAATAGTGCGCGCTACTCCGAGCTGAGGGGTAGCGCGCTTTAAGATGCGTGCCAGGTTGAATCGTGCGGTGGAAAAGAGCAGGCGGGTGGACGTGGTGCAGAGTGGGTGTAAGCAAGAAGTGTCACGTGTCAGTTTATTATTGGCTGAGCGGATTTACAAATTGTTTGCAAACTTTAAATTGATTTTTCTCTTTCACCATAACTCTGTTTTCGAATCCGTTTGAACCATGATGATCCTTGCAATTAATGTAACAAAACAAGATCCCACATGAATATATTTTTTTATTTTTTAAAAAATTAACATTTTGAATGTATTATTTGAGCATTGTTCCAGCAGTATATTTTTATTGTTCGAGCAGTATATTTTCATTGTTCGAGCAGTATATTTTCATTATTCTAGCAGTATATTTTTATTGTTCTAGCAGTAGAGTTTTATTGTTGTAGCAGTATATTTTCATTGTTCTAGAGTTCCAGCAGTATATTTTCATTGTTCTAGAGTTTCAACAGTATATTTTCATTGTTCTAGCAGTAGAGTTTCATTGTTCCAGAAATATATTTTCGTTGTTTTAAAAATATGACTAAAAGATCTATAAAATCTCTGAGTCAACAAAAAGGAGCAAATCATATCTTAAAACATGTTCACCAGGCACACATACATTTGAACAAACATCTGTCTCACACAAACTGTACGGGAAAAGAAAAGGTCAAAACGAATCTAGATGTGCAGCATGTGCTCACGCCTCACGCGCTCGTTGCTGCTGGAAAATCGCTCGTTGCCGCTGGAAAATGACGCGGGCCGCGCCCACCTCTGCAGGCCGTGGGCCGCGCTACACGATGCCTACAACTAGGGCGAGGTGCGCATAGGGAGTCCCCCGTATTAACACATGTCCACCCCAAGGCCTAGACAACCTTATCTCTTCATCACGTCTTCACCATAGTTCCTGACTGCGCGGAAGATCGATCCAGAAGAACGACCGTCTCCATTGCTCCGCGGGAAGATCGATCCTAGAAGACGCGCGAGTGACGGCGGCCCATGGCTCTCGGCAGGCACAAAGCGCTCGGAGCTCCTCCGGGTTGCGGCGAAGTGCTTCTACCGGCGGCTCTCGATGGCACGCAGAGCTTCCAATCACAGTTGGTTTCTTGACGGCTCGTGGTTTGTTTCTATCGCCCGACGGCGCGCGGAGCTCGCGTAGGTGCGGGCGCTTCTGCCGTCAGCTCTCAATGCATGCAGCGGCACGGCTGTCGATGGAAGTGTGCCCGACGGGGACCCGAAACCTGCCCGACACCCGACGGGCACGGGGCCGGGGCCGGTGTCGGTGTCAAATTTACCCCGTGCAGTGTCTGGGCGGGCATGGAATTGCTCTACCCGCCCTGAACCCGCCACATTGCCATCCCTCTCCCTCTCGATCCCCTCTCCCTCTCTGTGTGTATGACAAGTGGGACTGATAACTTTTGGAGTGGTTGATTTAATTTGAAGTCCTAAAAATGGTATTTTGGAAGCTTTCTAATGCTACTATGTATGAGGTCACTTTATTGGGAGACTGTTGGATATGCTCTTACTACATGTTTCAAGGAGTATATGTTGCTCCTATATTCTACTGACCGTAGCATTAAACAAATTTGCACACCACCGTTCATATATAAAAAAAAGTATTAAGCATGGTCCACGTGGTGAAGACCTATTTGAAACCTCAAGAGATAATAGTTAGCTGCTAAAATTAGCTCTACCAAACAACATAGTTAATTCCAAACGAATTCTTAGCCAACCATCCGATTAACCATTATCTTATTAGCTGCCTCAATCCAGCTAAAAGTATCTGATTGTTACAAATTTACCGAATACTTTATTCATTTACTAACCAAAAGTAACAATGACACTAAACATCTTGCGAAGTAAACAACTCACATAGTTCTTAGTTTCTCTGCAGGCCTGCTATGTTCCTTACTTGGCGTGCAACATTTATTTCGCAAAACAGTATTATAATACATTTATTGAACATGCATATATAATACATGTTCAATACGGGAGACGATATATTTTAGTCGCCTGCAATTTTGTTACTTTTCCGTCAACACCGCAACATCTATAAATAACTACTTACAACAACATACAAAAATACTTATTGCATTATACAAAAATAACTATTGCAATATAAAGAATTGCAACCATCATAAATACTCATTGCAACAGGGGGTGAAACATATATGACGACTGACGAGTACCCTATTGCAACATGAAAAAAATCGACTGAGAGGAAATTAAATTTCAGGCGCCTGAAATTTACAAAACCTGGTTCAATAAATTACCTAACAAAGAAATACGAAGTCTAACATTCGCAAAAAAAAAAGAAGAAATATGAAGTCTAATTTATTGTGGCTGGGCAAGAACCGTCGATCGGGGCGCTATGCCCCGCGTCCCATTGCGGCACCGCTGGCTGCACAACATACACAACACTTGCTGCTGGCTCTAGATCCGCCATGTCACTAATATGTCTTCTCTTCATACTGCACGGCGCCTTGGACTTGGCGGCGGCATTGGCGTCAGGAACGAGCCTTGGCCAGCAGGTTACGACCATCCAACGGTCGTCTGGCAGCAGGGTCTTGATGGTGACCTCAAACATTGCATCCCCTCGCACCACGTCCTCGACGAGGCTGTTGACGAGGAACCCCGGCACGGGCACCGCGAAACAGTATTTCTCTGCAGGCCGCTGGCCAGCGGGAGGCGGCCGTTGGAGTACGACACCTTCACGGACGTGCCGGGCAGGATGCACGCTCCGGCGAGCCGGCTTTGCGAGGCGACGCCGATGCTCAGGTTGAACTCCGGGTTGATGACAACGTTCCCCGCCGCGGCCATCGATGCTGGCAGGCCGGAGACACCAGCGATGGTAACAGAGTACTCAGGCGGCTTCTTTAGTTCGTCTTTGTACCCCTCTTCCCAGAACAGCGCCACGATGGGCAGCACTATCCCAGCCACGAGGAGGATGCCTAAGATAAAGATAGTGAAACACACACACTCATCTGAAGCACAATTTTCTTTGTCCCGACGTGGGGCGGCGCCGCCTTGGCTCGGATGAGGAGGCTGCCTCCATGTGGCTGGTTGGGTTGTAGATGGAGCCATCTAGCTAGGGTTAATTTGCTGGAGGTTGTTTTGGTTCATTCGACGCCTGGCGGCTACCTCGTCTGGTATTTGTAGGTGTCCAAGTTTTCCGTTACGTGGGCCGGTCTGTATACACAATGTTGTTATACGCATTAATTAGTTGGGCCGTATGGAATGTCTCCCGTTTGTTGGTCCACGGAGTCCGTGTCGTATCCGGGTCGGAGTCTCAAGTACGTGTTCGAGTCGAAGAGTCTTCGTGTTTTCCCAGCTGACCGGCCGGTTGGTCTATATAAATGCAACGGCTGGCAGCTGAGAGAGTTTTGTGCCGTGAGTCAAGCTGTTACGACCTGGTTGAGATCCAACAATTCCCCTCTGATATCGGCAGATTAAACGACCCTGTGTCTACCTAGCTAGACAGATATTGCGGCAGCTTTCTGATTGATTCGGACCACGGTGATGGCCCAGAAGCAGGCAGCAGCACCGATGGCATCGGTGCAAGACCCCAACGCGCTCGATGAGGAGTACAAGGACTTCAAGTTCTCTCTCGTCTGGATTGGTGTTGCTCTGGCTCTCAGCGTCGGCTCCTTGGTTTACACCGCCCTATCCAAGGATTACCGAAGCATCGTGCCTTCGGTCGTCATCTGCGTTTTGACAGCACTTCTCATCTGGCACCATTTGAAGACCTACGGTTTCTCCATGCATGCCGGGAAGCAGGTCAGCCTCACCGAGGAGGAGGCAACAGGTCCTGATTTGTGCTGAAATGATGCAATCCATGCGTCTATCGCTCGCGGCTCATGTGCTCATATATGTGTTGTTGATAGCTCTGTGCCTCTGTTGCAGCAATTCGAATGGTTAAGTGTTGCATTGTATTTGTATGATAAGTACTTTGTATTTGAGCATGCAGTTCGAATGGTGAACTGTTGGCTTAGCAATTTTTTTCAGTCTCTGACAAAAATCACATTTATTTTTTTGACGGAACACAAAAGTCTAGATTTTCATAAGTATGTATGTACCGCTCTGTTTCAAAGGGACAAAGAGGTTCAAAGTATTGAATTCTTCCGTATTGCACAAGCGCATGCTACTTGAGATAAAACATGGTAAATAAAATGGAGCACGCTACATGGAGAAAAAAATGCCCTCCCTTTCCGTCCTCCCCCATCAGAGCTCTTGAGCAGCAAGAGGCGGAATCGATCTGCCGGATGCGTCATCGGAATCGAGTTCCGGCACAGCTGCGTGTCAACTTTCCATGCCGCCATGGCGGCGTTCGTTGGCGGCGCTCGTGGCCAGTCATGGTATGGCCCGTCCGGTGGTGTTCGTGACTTGGCACCTGGCCGCAAACGGGCGCTTCCTCCTACGTACGGGGTTGCCGCGCTCAGCCGGCGAAGATCGATGCACGATTTTGCGTTGGTGGGTTCGAAGGAGAAAGCTGTACCGACAGCGATGACGTACTCGGACACCATACACCTCCCTAGGGGCATTGTCATAGGACCCATCATCACAATCTTGAATCTCAGGACGAAATCCTAAATCCGATTTTGGATGGTCGTTGATGATGTCTATGATGCATCCTCCTTGGAGGCGATGCCTTGAAGATTCTCCTTTTTGGTCTTCCTCTGATCACACGATCTCCTGCAGCTATTGATAACTCTACATCGTGATGGTTGGGTGGTCTTTGCATCAATCATGAGAAGTTGCTCATCAATGGATTGGCGTATTCTAGAGTGTTCCTATCCCCGAAGTGATGAACGAATGGACATATGGAGTGTTCCGTACTCAAGAAACTACACCGGAAGACAATGAAGCATGCGGAAAGGAGTGTTTTGCTTTTTTTGTTTGTTTGTTTATTTTTCATCAGTGTAGCGTTTATGTACTTCTGATGACAGCCGACTTTTGTCGATGGTTGTATTTGGCTGTAACTTTCTTGGAAGTCAAGGCCACTGCGGTTGTATCTTTCCTAAAAGCCAAAGTCGGGATTAATGCAGTTTTCCTATCATCTAAAAAAGATGTAATTCAACCGCAATTTTTAATCCAACGGCGCCCGCGACACGTCGCTGGCTGGATTTGTTTGTTCCCCTACGTGCGCCCTCCACGTTGTAGGTTGTAGTCTTTTCATTTTACTAGCATTTTGCCCGTGCGTTGCTACGGAAGTGATATTATAACTTCTTTATTCTATATAGCTAAATGTTCATCTCATGAATATCATAGTTTTACTTTGTTCTAGAAATAAAAATAGGATTCTTGTAAAAGTCCTAAGGATTTATCAAATGTTTAAGTATCTTATGTAATCTAAACAATGATTAACAACTACCCATTTTAGCTTAATTTTAATTCGCAATTCTTGGTATATTTTTCACAATAATTTCAACTATCATATTCTAGACATGTCAAATTAGAACTTCACAAACATGGTGAATTTTGAACATCAAAAAATATATTTTTATAAAACCAATGTAGAGTCATAGGAATTAAGCAATGGGACAACAATAAAAAGACCAAAATGGAAAACAAAAAAAAAAAGTGAATTGTGGGATTTGAGCTCTGGAATGCTAGGTGCAAGTAAACTACACTACGGCTGGAGGAAACGCCAGGTTGTGTCCTAGTTTGAACTCAAATTCAACTCGAATTCGAGATAAGTTTGGATGTTAGTGGTCTGAAATCTGAAATTTGAAGCTGAAAACTTAAGCTGACAACCCTCTTGACACTTCTTAAGACTGACTCCAACCTATCACATATTAGGTGACCTATACACAAAATGGGCAATAAAGGTGTAAAAACACCTCTCCAACGGATGACTTAAACGACAACCCATTTTTAGTCTACAATAACCTTGCAACCCACAAATAGAGCATCTTCCGCCGTCTCACCCATCTCGCTCTCACCGCACCACCGCCCTCCCCCTCCTCCCCCGTGTGGCCAAGCGCCATGCCATGTAGGCCGAGCAGGCCGTGCTCCGCCACCACCCCCTCCTCCCTTCCGCTGCTGCCTCCGCCTCGCGGGCGGGCGCGGCGGCCCGCGAGGGAGCAGTCACGGTGGGCCCTTCGCCGACTTCTTGTGGAGCTGCGTCGCCATCGGCGCCTTCGATCCTAGCTCTGACGCGCCGCCATGGCCGCTCTCCTCCCCTGTCGCGGAGCCCTCCCCCTCCTACTCTGCCTCGCGCTCGCAGCCCCATGGTCGTCGTCGTCCTTGGCGCCGCCTCCAGCCTCCTCCACCTCGGCCCTCGGCGATTCGCAGCCCGTTGCCGCTGAGTCCTCGTCCGCCGTCGATGAGTCGCTCCCGGGCCGCCTGCTCCTCTTCCTCGTCCTCCTCCTCCTTTGGCGACGGGTCCGAGCAGGAAGGATGGGGTGGCGGCGGAGGATGGGGTGGCAGGCAGTCGCAGCAGGCAGGCGCGACAGGGGAGGCCCGCGGGCGCGGCGGGCCCGCGGGGTCGTGGCGAGCCTTCCAGATCCGCTGGCCGGAGACCAACGAACTCGCCGGAGAAGAAGGAACCAGCGGCGGCGGAGATGGATTTGGGACTGGGGATCGGACTTCGGTTGGAGATGGGCATTTTTTGGTGGTGCCCGTTTAGCCTTCTCATGACCCTCTCATGTGTTTCTATGTTGAATTTGGATCTGATTGGTTGGAGTCAGTCTAAGTAGTGGAGATCTAGTTCCTTTTCCTTCCGTTTTGTCGGCCCACTTTCATCCCATCGGTCAGGCATCATCTCCGGAACCTGCAGTCTGCAAAATTGTACTCTAGCCCTGTACCGCGCCAAACTCGCACGACCGTTGTCGAATCGTCTATCTGCCGTGATGCGGTGTGTACGAGCTCCGTCTGCTTGACGTTGGCCGGGCGGTGCAACGACGAATGGAGACTGATACTCGGGCACTAAAGGCGGCGTCGCCGTGGATGTGGTTGGTGCAAGTAGATGTTAATCTGATTGTTTTCTTGTGTTAGTTCATTCATTTTTTTTTTTGCTGTAACTGAAAAATTGATTGAAACCGTAATGATTTTCACTCAATTCACGGAATAATGAGAGAAGTGACATGCCCAAATAAGATAGGTCAGGAAAATTAATTGACTGAACCCCAAATAAGAAAATTGTTCAAATGACACATTAAAAAAATTGAAATAAAAAAAAATAAAAAAAATAGAACCATGATAGTCTAAATGGATTAAAAAATAGAGTTGCGGTTTGCAAGAAAAAAAACATTTGAATGTTTGGTATACTCGAAAAGATTCCCTATAATGCAAAATGATCGATCTGTCCAAAGCGCAAAAGATGGAAATTAACCAGTTTATTCTGATTTGTATTTGATAGTAGTAGTGAGGCGTGCGTATCTCCATGTGCCGCAGCCATACGTGAATAGAAAAAAAAAATACTCTGGTGCCGGCCACCACGCTTCAGTATCAATGAAATTATGGGATCTACGTTTAAAATGTTTAATCTTTTTTACTCCACATTTCATCCTACATACGAAACACCTCTCGGTCTTTTAGCAACCTTTAATTCCATGTTTCAAGCAATATTTTATTCTTTGGATACCAATGAAGCATTATAATACCAATATGCAGCTATAATCCATGCAAACATTCACGGCAACGTGCGAGGTATCAACTAATAGATATAGATCCGCTAAAAACAAACTAGTATATATAGATACTAACTGCAAAACATGAGGTGAAACTTTATGCCAACAGATCTTTTATTTTTTTGAAAAAATAATATGAAAATAGCCTTTGAAAAATTCGATGAGAGGATATTAAATTTCAGGCGACTGAAGGTTATGAAATACTCCTATAATTGAATAAAGAACCTAACAAAACGTGATAAATTATAAATAACTGTGGCAGGGCAAGAACGACAAAAATAAAAAAACACGAAGTCTTTGAGCAGAAACCTAGTCTAATGCTTTGTGGCAGGGCAAGAACCTGCGACCGGGGCATCACATTGCGGAACATACGCAGCACCTGCTGGCTCTGGATCCGGCATGTTGCCAATATATTTCCACTGCATAATACATGGCGTCTTGTCAGGAACGAGCCTCGGCCAGCAGGTTACGACCTTCCAATGGTTGTGCACCAGGCTTTTCATGGTGCACTACCAGAAATCGGTTTTTTCCCGAATGTCCCAACCTTTCCCGAGTGTAATTTATCGGGCACTCGGGAAAGATGAGCTTTCCCGAGTGTCAAGAAAAATACACTGGGGAAAATGTTGACACTCGGAAAAAACGACTTTTCCCGAGTGTCCCAGAGAGCAGACACTCGGGAAAGGTAGGACACTCGGGAAATGTAGGTAGGACACTCGGGAAAATAAACTTTTCCCGAGTGTATTTTTTTGTCACACTCGGGAAAAGATAGAGCCAGGCCCCACGCCAACTAGCGGGCGTTAGTGTTGACGGCGGGGAGGAGCCTTTCCCGAGTGCCACCGTCATGCACTTGGGAAACTATTTTTTTTTTCACATTTTGGCTACCAAACTTTTTTCCTGTCACTTATACACTTCAATATACTTTATGTTGAAATTTTATTAATTTCACGAACCATTTACTAAATTTAGTAATTTATTTTCTTTAATTGTATTTTTTGATGATAAGTCAAAATTGAACTGCAAGTCGCTCGAATAATGGAATCGAGGTAATGAAAAAATGATATTCATGTTACTGAGTTGATCTTGACACCGTGTCCAGGAGATGAAATGAAATTTCACAATTTTTGTTGATGAAATATCATTTCGAGCGTGTGATCGATTTGTTTTAAAATTGTATAAAATACAAATATTGTCAAAAAATTTTGAGATTTGTCAAGATGTCACGATATCATAGGGGATGTTGTGATGAAAAATAGAGGATGATTCGCGTACGTTGTCACATATGTTGTTCACAAAACGGAGAATCTCCGAAGAAGAGACATATAGTTTAGATTAGGTCATTATGATTCGAAGACAAATGGTGTGTCAAAATTGAATTTGACTTGAAGTCAATTTTTAACAGAGACTAGATCATATAAACAGTGTAATCCCAAATTTTGGAGAATTTTTGAATTTGTTTGCTATTTTATAATTTTTTTAGAGTTGCTCAGGAAATTAGTTTCCCGAGTGCCTCTTGGAAAAGCACTCGGGAAAGGCCCCCCCCTTTTCCCGAGTGTCCTGGATCTGGGCACTCGGGAAAGGGGGGGGGGGGGGGGTGCGGGTGACTTAGCCAAAATCCGCGCCGGCTCCTTTCTTCCGAATCGAAATCGCGCCGCCGTCACCCACGCACCCCGCGCCCGCCGCTGTCTCGCCGCCGTCAAACGCTCCCGACTGCCGTGCGCCCTCTCTCCTCCGTCCACTGCTGCCGCCGTCCCCCACCGCACCCGCCGCCCTCGCTCCCCCGCCTCGCCAGCCACCCTCCCTCCTCCGCCTCGCCAGCCGCGGAACTCCCCCGCCGCCCTCCCTCCACCGCCGCGCACGACGCCCTCCCTCCACCACTGCGCACGACGCCCTCCCTCCCCCGCCGCGCACGCCCCCATCCCTCCTCTGCCGAAGCGACCGATACCTTTGGACCGTCGTTCGATAGTTCGCCCTGTCCCTCCCCGGTAAGTTACTTTAGATGTTACCAATACACTTTCATTTCATTTGTTTTAAATAACAATTGATACTAACACTTTATCTTAATGATTTCGGCAGGTCATGGACTCCTCCCGTTGGAGGTTCTCACAAACGCAAGGTCAACGGCATCCTGGGTACTTTGTGCAGGCAACACTATCCTAGATTGGTGCAGCTTCCGGAGGGATTAGAGGTTGCCGACATGTTTGACCACTACGCCGCCGTGAACGACGTGGCGGATCGAGATGGCAGGAAGTTCAACAACATGATGGATCGGGTGATCAACGAGCTGCTGGTAACTCTTCCTCACTACTACATTGCTCAACACATCGCATTTTATTGATCATTCTTGAAATAACAGTTTGAAGTACTGCGTTTGTATGCAGGATTTCTACAGAATTGAAGAAGGATACGAGGACCTGGCGTAGCAGGTGGCATGTACAGCGTGTCACAAACTTGTGAAGGACATGATGTACGAGGCGTGCAACCAGGCCATCATTGATTTGGACACTGCCATGGATGTGAAGGTTAACAGAAAGGAGGCAATAAAGATTTCCCCGACGAAGAAAGAATACAAGGCGGTAAATATAGAACAAGCTTTAATGAGATTAACTATGTTTTATTTGACCTTCTTATATGTCATATGCTTGATGACGTGCAGGTGATTCCGTGGTGGATGGCAGCGCATAGCGAGTGCTGGGAGGTCTTGGTGGACAAGTGGTGCACTGAGGATTGGGCTGCGAGGCACGAGGCTTGCCGACAGCGTCAGTTGTTGATGCAAGGTCCATCACACCATCAGGGCAGTCTTAGGCTCAACGAATATGCGGCAAAATACGTATGTCAAATTATTTCTTCACTCTAACTCTCAATAACGCATAATTTCTAATCATGTTTCTTTCCTCAGGCGGCGGCTCATGGTGGTGAGGCTATCAACACCTTCGAGGCTTTTGCTTTGTCCCACAAGGGCAAGGCGTCGGCGGAGATCCACTACAACCCGGAGGACCCGCCTGAGGCGTACAGCAATCCGTCCGCCTATTGCCGCCTCAGTTCGTACTCAGAGGTGGCAAAGGAGGTCAATGCGCAAGACTATGATCCGAGGTCACACGACCTCGATGGAGAAATCGCGATGAGGGCGGGAAAAGGCAAGAAGCTGTGACAGCGTCATCGACACGGCAAGTACTCCCACGCTCTCCCAGATTCGAGCATGGACTGTTAGCGGTGGCCCGAGCATACGCGAACGACCGACCGCTACACAGGCCTTCCAGGTTATTACTGTTACATTCCTTGTTCGTTTAATTTTTTTGTTTGATTCAATATTGCACTCGAGTTTAACATTTGATTCAATATTGTAGGCCCAGCTTGAGGAAGAGAGGGCCAGACGGGAGCAGCTCGAGGCGACTTTGGCGCAGCAGGTGCAGGCGCAGGTGCAGTCACAAGTGCAAGCGCAGACACATGAGATGTTCTCCTTCTTTCACGCTCACTTCGCGGCGATGGGTCACCAACTGCCGCCACATCCGACATGGGCTCCTCGTCCTCCTATTTCTTCTCCGGTGAGTCTCTAGGCAACCTTACACATTTTAGAGACTTAGAAAACATAGACAAACTTAGCGACTTAGAAAACCTAGAGACTTAGAAAACATAGAGACTTAGAAAACTTAGTTGTGCTATACATGTTGTATCACAAATGTTATGTCTTCCTTTGTGCAGCCGATGCCTGGGACAGCGGAGTCGAATGTTGAGGCTAGGGCTGTGGCTGGGGTGCAAGACGTGGATCTATCGGCAGTTCGTACGCTTTTCCCACCAGTACCCCCACCCTTTGATCCATGATTTGTGTTTTGTCGACTATATGTGTCGCTTGTGAGTGTTTGTGAACTATTTGTGGACTTGTAAGCGTTTGTGGACAATTTGTGCATTTGTAAGCATTTGTGGACTATTGTGGACTTTTGAACACTTTGTGGACTATATTGGACTATGTGTGTATTAGTTGTTGAATTGTGGACTATTTGAGAATTTGGATGTGGATGTGGTTGTGAAATGGATGCATATTGTCATATATATATAATGCCTGCGTGTTTGTCAATTGGATTTGTCGAAAAAAAAAAAAGGTTCTGGAAAACATCTTTCCACTCCCGAGTGTAATTGCACAGACACTCGGGAAAGGGAGGGAATTACACTCGGAAAAGGGGGGGGGGGGGGGGGGGGGGCTTTCCCAAGTGTAATTTGAATTACACTCGGGAAAGCCCTCCCCTTCCCGAGTGTAATTTCCGAGTGTAATTCAAATTATACTCAGGAAAGGAGGGGTCGCCGTCAGTCCGCCGTCTGTCAGTTTTTTGTTCTCCGAGTGTTGGTTTAACACTCGGGAAAGCTTTCCCGAGTGCCCGACAAATGACACTCGGGAAAGGTGACATTCCCCGTATACACTTACGCCGAGTGAGCTTTCCCGAGTGCTACACTCGGGAAAGCCTTTCTCGAGTGTCCGAGGCACTAGGGAAAAGAGGGGATCCTGGTAGTGGTGACCTCAAACACCTGACTCCCCTCGCACCATGTCCTCAACGAGGCTGTTCATCAGGTACCCCGGCACGGCAACCGCAAAACCCCTCGCCACTGCACGCTTCTCGCTTGACTGAAGCGGACCCGCGCAGATGTCTGGCGCATGGCCGCTGGCCAGCGGGAGGCGGCCGTACGAGTACGAGACCTTCACTGACGTGCCGGGCAGGATGCACGCTCCGGCGAGCTTGCTTTGCGAGGCAACGGCGATGGTCAGATTGGACTCCGGGTTGATGAGCACGTTCCTGTCGCCGTCGATGTGGGGAGGCCGGAGATTCCGGCGATGGCGATGGAGTACTCAGGCAGGCTTATTCAGTTCTTCGTTGTACCCAGAGTCCCACAAGAGTAGCCCGAAGACGACCAAGACGACGCCTATTGGAATAAACATGAACCACGCCTCTGAAGGAAAATTTGCTTCGTCCCGACGAGGGGCGACGCCGCCTTGTCCTGTAGCCATCGCTGAAGGTTGTTGTTGTTGGTTCTTTTGGCGCCTGGCTACATCGTCTAGTATTTGTAGGTGTGCAATTAGCTTGCGCTACACGGGACGTTCTGCACCGGATCTCGTTATACGCGCGCATTAACTGGGCCGTATGGCATGTATATGTTTGCTGGTCCACGGAGTCCGTACGTGTCGGCCGGAGAATCAGGTCTGGACGCACGTGTTCGAGTCGGAGAGTCCTCGTGTGTCTTCCCTGCTTACCGGTTGGTCTATATAATTTGCAACGGCATGCAGAGAGAGTTTTGTGTCGTTAGTTAAGCGGTTATACGACCTTGTTGAGATCCAACCCTTCCCTCTGATCAGCAGATTAAACGAAAACCACCCTAGCTAGCTGAGGTCGTTATATTGAGGCAGATCGATTCGGACCAGCCGATGGCCGAGAAGCAGGCAGCAGCGCCGATGCAGCAAGAGCCCAACGAGATCGATGAGGAGTACAAGGATTTCAGGTTCTCCCTCGTCGGGATAGCTGTTGGTCTGGCTCTGAGCGTCGGCTCCCTGATTTACACCGCCCTATCCAAGAATTACCGAAGTATCGTGCCGTCAGTCGTCATCTGCGTTTTGACAGCGCTTCTCATCTGGCACCATCTGAAGACCTACGGTTTCTCCATGCATGCCGGGAAGCAGGTCCGGCTGACCGAGGAGGCAACAGGTCCTGACACTACAACAATTTTAACATTCTATGATGATGCATTTTTGTCACAGAAGGTTTAAAATTCGTCACAAACTACCTTCCATGACACAGCGGTGACGAAAATCGCTTTGTCACAGAAGGTGCGTAGCTGATTACTTTCTGTGATGTTTTCGCTGTTTTCGTCATAAATTTGTGACATTCTACAGAAACGTCGTAAACGTTTATGACGCTCAAAAAATCGTCACTAAATGTGTATGACGACTGGTACTTTTCGTCATAGAATTTTACAATCGGCCTGTTAATTTCACAGGCCATTGAACTTTCAGCCCAGATAATTAACAGGCCTTTTTACTTTCAGCCCACCTATTTCGCAAGCTTTTTACATTTTGGCCCAATATTTTTTTGGGCTTTTATTTTTGAGCCCGTTTATTTCACAGGTCCTTTAGTTTCAGCCCACTTAATTAGCAGGCCATTATTCTTCATTTTCAGGCCCATTTCATTTTCTGGCCAGTTTCATTTTCTGGCCCTTTTGTCCAATTTTTTTCCACAGCCCAATATTATTTTTGTGGTTCATTATTTAATCACACCTTGAACAATATTTTTGAGGCCCATTATTAAATCACATCATCCTTTAAATCAGAACACAGAATTACAGAAATGGAAATTTCCACTATATTTCGTATGTCCATAACCATGACCACACATATCAACTATACTACAACACACATGAAATCATCTGTCATCTCACAATACACTATGCATGAAAGACAATGTGAAAGACAACTGTACAATAGGCAAGCTGAGAGGAATCCTCTTCACATCCATCCAGGTCTTCCTTTCTCCATGTGGCCTTCTCCCCCAAACCTTAATAGTGAAACACATGACATTATGGAGCAATGGCACAAATATGTTGATCTGATGGAAATATGGCATGCTTGTAGACAATAACACAGTTCATGCCACACGCTAGTTACATACAGTTTAGCCTCTAATTTGCGCAGCAAAAAAAAAAGATACAAATCCTGAGCAAGCTAGAAAATAAAGACTGGAGCCAAGAATAGATAAGCAAAGATATCGGAAGAACAGAGAAGATTCCTGCAGCTGTAATTAACCTCACCTATAAACAACCTGAATTCATCGCCTGGTGAAGCTAACGGCAGTCTGCTGCTGAAATCTTTAGACCTGAAATAAAGAAGCCACCTTAAATACCAGCTCGATATCCGGGGGAAACAAATCAGCATACAAACAGTTAAGAGAAAAACAAAACAGACCTAGATTCTAATACCCCAGCAAGAGAAATCAGACAAGATATTTACCACGAACTGGCCGGACCAATCATACAACCCAGCAGAAAAAGAAATCAAATGTAACAGACTACAATACCACTAACTGAATAGACGGGTCTCTAAACCTAGTACTGAACGAAAATAACTCGTCTCTTATCATCATGATCAAGATAATTCGAAGTACATGACAATCTTCTTTAAGTTGAGAGTGAATTCCACTATCAATGAACAGAAATTCAGAAGCATGTAATGGGAGTTTCAGATCAGTTCAATTTAATTTCAGTCCTGCAATGACAGGCAGGCAAGCAGGGCAAAAGAAATTGGTGTTGTTTTTCTTCATCAGACAAGCATCTGCACAGATTAAGCTAAAGAAGTTGCAACTACAAAATTATTGCCACTCACCGCTGACATGAACCGAGGCAAGCAAGCAGCAGTGCACAAGCACTGCAAAGCAGTGGCGCACAAAGCAACGCAAGCAATCAGGCAAGCTACAGCGCAGGCAGGCAAGTTCAGAAGAAAGCAAGCAGGCTGCACCGGCACCACGCGGGCGACTGGTGCGGCACGAGCAGCGGACACGCAGGCAGGCAGTGGCGCAAGCAGGCATCAGCGGACGAGCAGCTTGGCAGGCATGCGCAAGAACGGCGGCACCGGCACGCAGGCAGAAGCACAGCGCGAGCCCGCGGACGGCCAACGCCAAATTCCCCGTTCCCCGCCGCGACCATTCGCCAGATCTGAAAAATTCCCCTTTCCCTGCCGCGGCCCCCGCCGCGACCAATGCCAAATTGATACCTACGGGATTGCAATTTGTCTCTGGGCACTGGTAGGAAGAGGAAGAAGAGGAGTCTTCACCTTCGCGCCATCTGCAGTCACGGATCCGCCGCCATCTGCAGAGTCACAGTCAAGCACCGCCTCGATGTAGTCCGCCCTCGGCTGTCGTAGCAGCTCCGCCTGCAACACGTCGGCATGCATTCAGATCGTAGGAACTCAACGCCACGACGCCAAGAAAAGGGGGAGGAGAGGAGGCGGCGCAGTCCTTCCCTAACGAGAAGCGCGGTGGGGAAGAGGACGAGGCGGAGCTGTCGGCCTCCGGGACCAGCGCAGAGGCGGGCGTCGGGGAGGGGGGAGCGCAGCGGCGGTGTTGGAGAATGCGAGGAGCTCCCCGAGCGCGGATGGGAAGGTAGCGGCGGCGGCAGACGGGAGAGAAAGAATGGGGATTGCCTAGGGTTTGGAGTAAAAGGTGTAGTGATATGGACGACGAATATTTACGAGTTTGTCCTCAGTGCTCTGGTAAAACGAGTCATGTTAGGTTGGGCAAAATGGTAATGTGTCCTTAAACATTTGGGCCTGGCGCGAAGACGACCCGCCTTGACGTTTGATTTCTAGCTGTTGGCGCTCTCAACCTGACAGTCAGTCCACACCTGTCATTGGGTGAGAAGGATGTGCTATTATGAGAATACGCTTTCACTTCGGGAAGGCACCCAGCTTTAGTATTTTGAAAATGATACATACAAAAATAGTTTTCAAAAATTCCACCAAAATTAGTGTTCATTTGTATCGACCAGATACACATTCTTACCAAATTCCACCCGAAGTCGCAATAAAATTCTTGAGATATAAAAAAGAGAAAAATGAGTGCATTTTCCAATTGTTTTGTCGAATTTTATCTCATGAAATATAACGATTTTTTAGCTGATTTTTGGTTTGTGGTTGTTCAATGTCAACCCAAACCTATGGAAATTTTTGTTCATTTTTTTGAAAAACAATCGACCAAAGTGTGTTTAAAGTGGACAACTCCAAACACATCTCATGAAACTATCACCCAAGTTCAACCATAAATGAACAATGTCCTAAACAAAAGCTTCGAAGAAATTTGTAACATAATTCTCTTGTGTAGTGGTGCTTCAATTATCCATCTCCATAATAACTCGTGTCCAGAAACATTTTCTTTTGAGATTTACAAAAATAACAAAATTTTGATAAAAAATGGCTAGCAGTTATTTGGGGATACGGCACAACTATATCATATAAAACAGTTTTATATATTCTACAAATGGGTAGATAATATTTTTATCAACGCGGAAGAAAAAAAAGGAGGTTATTTGGACTTCGAATGCGAAATATATACAACTTTCAAAATTCAGTAATGAATCAAATTGAGAAAAAGAGTTGGGGGCCAAGAACTGGAGAAGAACATGTAGGGTCCACCTGTCGGTGGCATGGTGAGAGGAGAGCGGGCTGGGCTGCTGCTGGGCTAGAGAGTAGTGGAGTTGGGCCGACGGTTGGCGCAAGGGGAAAAAGAAAAGGAAAGAAAGAGGAGCGGGCCGACAGGAAAGGAAAAGAAAAATGGCGGCCCACGAAATGGAGAAAGGGTTTTTTTTTTCTGGTTTCGTGTTTGGATACAAATTTGAATGAAATTGAAATTTGCAAAAGGATAAAAACCAAACAAACATATAAATTAAAACAGGAAAATTCAAATATGCCAATTGTGGTTTGGATGCATGTTTAAAATTCGAAAAAAATAATAAAATTTAGCAATGGATTTGACTTCTACTTTAATTGAATTTGTTTTAAATTGAAAAAGTACAAATTTTTAGTGGTTTTTAATTATGGGCAAAACAACTTGAGTTGAGAGATAAAAAATGGACCTCTACGTGCACCTTTGTTTTGGACTGGAGCAACAATACATAAGGGCTTGTGTGCTGCTGATCGTGTGATCTCCAGGCCCAACACGCCCCCTCGCATCAATTAGCAATAGATTAATATAGGCCGTTAGCTTGTAGCTGGGCTGTGCAATTGTTCCAGCCCAAGCTGCTGCAGCTGCACCACGGTCTGGAGCACTTGAGTTGGTGCAGGAACGCTCCATCAAGGAACCAGGCCACGCCGCGGCTGGTGGGCACTGCTGCATGCGCCGACTAAGGCAGCAAGAATTTTGGGCTGCTCATAGGCCCATCTGTAGAGTTTAAGGGCTGCTGCCTTTCTAGTGCTTTTGGGCTTAATCTCTAGCATTACTTGTAATATTTTTATTTTTTTAAAACATTACATGTGGGTCCCACTTGACATGTTCTAGGACCAAACCATAGGTGGGCCACATGTGTATGATTTCAAAAAATTATTCAACAAAAACTCACATTTTATCAATTACATTGTGCTTTTCTTTTTCAAATAAAATTATATGCGGGTCTCGCGTGACAGGTGTGCCATGTAATGACGATTCATATTTTTCATAAGTTTTGGTGTACAATATTTTTTTAATGACGCTTCATATTTGTCATAACTATTGTGACATTTAATTTTACCAATTATGACGTTTTTGTTCGTCATAATATGATAGCGTCTTGATTTATGACGATTTTGTGGCCAAATTTAATGACAGATCTTGGTTTTCGTCATAAAACATCTAATTTTCTCAAAAACGTCATAAACCCAACATGCTTTATGACGAAATGGTGTGTTGTCACCAGAAAAAAGTCATAGAAAGTCACATTTGTTGTAGTGTGATATGTGTTGAAAAGTGCAATCCTCGCGTGTATCCCCCGCGCCTCTGTTGCAGTTCGAATGGTTAACTGTTGCACTGTATTTGTATCACAAGTGTTGTGTATCTGACCATGCTGTTCGAGTGGTTCACTGTTGGATTACTAATTGTTTTTCAGCGGGTGCACCAAATGCAGGCAGCCTGAGAAACACTATGTTTTCATACTTTTTTTTTTGAAATGAACCGGCACAAGATAGTGCTAATTTTATTCATTAAAGGAGTAAATACAAGTAAGTAGCCTGGTAGGCTACATACAGGAAAAGTAAAAAACCCAGACAACATCAACCGCAACAAGACTAAACACCACATCTCAAACAAAAGGGGCAACAAACCTTGTAAACAACCTCTACGAGAAAAACAACACTAGCGCAGTGGCAGAGGGATCCCTGCCACAACATCCCAGAAGTCACGATCGTTCAAGCTCAGTAGCGACGTTAGAAGGTCCGGCGGCAACAATTGCTTCAGGCAATCTGCATACTCCTGGATCCTGTCCTCATCAAGCGTCCCGTCATTCCTCATGAAACTCAATTCTTTTAGAACCTTGCTTTGGGCAAGGTGGACACTTCGACAGAGTGATGAATGATCATAGGACTTACGTCGACGTCTTGTTTTATTTGTTGGAGGTGATGGGGGTGATCCGGAGGACAAACATAAACCTCATCCTTCATGGTTGTGACGTTCTGAGAAGCCGCCGCCTCCAATGTAGGTTCATCGGTCTGGTGCTCTGTCTTCACAGCAACGGTAGGTTGTATGGAGTCTTCAATGGTGGAGAGAGGAATTGACAACTTTGCGCCTGAACCAATAATGACATGATGGATTGGGTCTTCCACTGTGTGAACCATGTCTGAGAGAACTTCCTCACCGTGAGACACATCCTCAACCAAAACAACATCCTCAACGGTAGGTGGTAACATCTGCTCCGTGGGCGGAGTAGGGTGTATCTGTGTAATGGAGGTATTTGTCGCCGGCATGATGATCTGCTCCATGGGAACCTTTTGCGGAATCTCAGTAGGAACAGTCCTCCTCCTCGTCTCAGGAATGATAATGCTCTTCTCGCTACAGATCTCAGTGGTAGAAGTCCTTGCAGTCATCTCATCAACGGTCGAGTCTGCAGTGTCGACACACGTGGCCTCACACACCGAGGAGCCTTCTAGCGTGCATGCTGCTGCGAGAGAAGTGGATCACGAGGATTCGTTATTAGTAATGAACTCAAGAAGTCACGTCGTGAGATTAGATTTTGTAGCTTATTCATCTTGACCAGCCTGGTTGGTAACGTTGTCGTTATTAGTAATGATAGAACGCTCGTTAGGTGTACAGCCTCTCTTACGCTGGCACCAAAAAGAAAACATGGAAACAGTAGCAGCTCGCCGCGCTCGGCCTTGCCGTTCTCATCTTCTTCCAAGCCGCCGTTTCCCGGCGCCGCGCCGGGCAGCCCCGTGTGTCGCCAGACGTGCCAACCATCGAAGTGAGCGACCCTGGCATGGCCCGTCGCATGCTGATCGAGCACGCCGACGCCTTCTCCAACCGCCCGGTGTCCCCATTCCCAGTGGAATTCGTGACGGGCGCCCGCGCGAACCTGAGCCACAGGATAATAAATATACGTACAGAACACCCCCTAAAAGAAGTGTGAACCGGCCTGCAGTTTGAATAGTACGTAGGGAAGGAGATAAGACATTGTTGGTTGTAATTTATATGCTATAAAAGACTTAACAGTCAGATAATAAATATAAGAATTCACCATTATTAATTTTTTTGGTTCCTTCATGTGACTGCCTACTGGGACTGGGGAATTCGATAGTCGTGGTTTGTTAAATCCCTGCAATTAATGGCCAACAGCGAGTTAATTATGCTGAGAAGCGAATCACGAGGATCCGTTAATACACCAGTAATGAAGCCATGAAGTCACGTCATGAGATTATATATATTTCGTGTGTTCTTCATCTTGGCCAGCCTTAGCCTTGCTAAGGTCGTCGTTAATATAGTAGTACTCCATTACGAGTACTCCTTGCGCGTGGGGTCCCGCTCGGTGTGGGATCAAGGCGCGGCTCTGAAATATTTGGCCCATCCTGGTCTCGTGTCGTGGGCCGGGCCTTTTGCCAACCCTTTGGCGGTGGTGACAACCTTTGGGCTGACACTTGGGGATTTATGTGTGATTAACGGGTTCACGCGGCTAACCACGGGTACCTGGTTTTATGTACCGACAGTACGCCTGGGTGGCTTCTCGCGCGGCAGCTCATCCGGGGCAGCTCGATGACGGCGAGCAGCGAGCTCGGCGCGGCGATTACGGAGCTAGGGTTTGGGGCAACGGGAATGGGTAAAAAGGGCGAGGAGAGCGAGAGGGCCGGGGAGGGGAGCTCATTTTGTAGCTGCTCGCGCCTGAGGGGAGCGGGTCAGGGGTGGCGCGCGTCGTACGCCGGAGGCCACGCGGCGGCAATCTTCCGGCGCCTTCAGTGAGAGCGAGGGGGATGACAGGTGGGCCCAGCGGCATCTTTTCCATTTACCGGATTATTCAAACTGTGATTTTCCCCAAACTTGTGCGCATCATTTGAAGTAGCAAAAGATAACCACAATTCACAAATTTGGTACCGTTGGAAGGCTCTCAAAACGTTCTACCAACTGGCCAATATGCACATCTGAACTCCAAAAGGATTGCAAATGGCAGCTGGTCAAAGTAGGATACTATGTAAGTTTTGGAGGTTTATTTGAGCTGCCAAATGAATTTCTAAAATCACCAAAAATTCTCCAAAATTCTGATTTCAGAGGGGCTGTCTACTGGTAGTTTTGGTTGCTCAACTTGTTATTGAAAAGTTTGAGTTCCTTCGGAAGGTTGAATTTGAAAATTCTTTGGATATTTGAATTCGAATTTTGAACTTGTTTTCTTTTTGGTGTGTTCAGTTCATGCTGTGTGCTGGTTGGCTTCAGTGACACGGAGTGTCAAGGCGCCATTCGTGGCGATCTTCCACATCGGACAGGTTGACTTCATGCAACGCTTCCCAAAGTTGGAAGAACTCGTAGACCGATCATAGACAATCCCAATTGGATATCCGCGGTCCATCGACAAGCATCCAAAGCATCTTGCATGGTGCGATCTTTCTGAAATTTCAGAGGGACAGCAGCAACGACTAATGGCGCAAGATCACCAATGCAACATCCAAATAGCCATCGATCAGTCCAAAATAGTGTATTGTTGCCATGCCCAACATGAGATGCAATTGTTGTGTCAAACAGAGCTATGGCGTTACGGTGAATAGGGATCTCAAGACCTTTCCAAGGGTGGTCAGGTTCAGTTTTTTGAAACCACAGCCACCTAGCTTGCAAGGCCCAACTCATGTATTCAAGGTTTAGAATGCCCAAACCGCCATACTCTAGAGGTCGGTGCACTCTCTCTCAAGCAACTAAACAAGACCCTCCATTGGCTTGGTTGCGACCTTTCCATGTAAAACCTCGTCGAACCATTTTGGCACTTTAATTGCAATCAAGACATAGATAGGCACTGCAGAGAGCACAAAGCGGACCCAAGCGACTCTTCCTGCCATGTTCATGAGAGAGGCTTTCCAACCTGGAAGTTTATTTCCAATCTTTTCAATCCAAGGCAAAAGATCTGATTTCCTCAGTTTTTTGTCTGATATTGGCAGCCCCAAATAGGTACAAGGAAAAGTAGCCGCTGTACAAGGTAGAGTCTGACCGACCATGTCCATTAAAGCTTGCTCACATCTGATGGGAATTACTTGGCTCTTCTGCAAGTTAGTATGCAAACCCGAAGCTTCACCAAACTTTCCTAGAATCTCCATAGTAAGAGTCATTTCCTCCTCCACCGGCTGTATGAAAAGTGCAACATCATCCGCATAAAAAGATATGCGCTGACATTGGTTACGGCGAGTGAGCGGTTGGAGGAGGCCCATCTCTCCCGCCTTTGTAAATAAGGTATTTAGCACATCCATTACAAGAATAAACAACATTGGCGAGAGAGGATCGCCTTGCCGAAGACCCGTTGGTGTTGTATTTCATCTTCGGGCTGACCATTAAGCAAGATACGAGTAGATGCTGTGCGGAGAAGATTAGAGACCAGTCCACACCATCTTGGTCCAAAGCTGAGATGAGCAAGAATTTCCAAGAGAAACGACCATGCAACTGAGTCAAATGCGTTAGATATGTCCAATTTCAAAAACAAACTTGGTACCTTTTGTTTAGAGAGAAGCTTGATAGTGTGCTGGACCAAAATATAATTGTCATGATGAATGCTTCTTCCCCGAATAAAAGCACTCTGATTGGTGGCGACCAAAGAATTCAAAACTGGTGCTAATCTGTTGGCCATGATCTTTGTAACAAGTTTTGCAAAACTATGTATAAAGCTGATCGGGCGAAAATCCTTGGCAGCGAGAGCCTCCTCTTTCTTCGGGATTAACGTGAGATATGCTGAATTGAGGAGCCAGAGTTTCCTACTATCACCTTGCTGTAGGGTAATGATTGCTGCCATAATATCGGCCTTAATGATAGACCAACACGACCTGTAAAACCTGCCGGTAAAGCCATCCGGGCCAGGGGCTCGGTCGGAAGGCATGGACTTTATGGTCTCCCACACTTCATCCTCGGTGATCGGGTCATCGAGGACTAAAAGATCAGAAACCGCTCGGTGGAAGAAATTCAGCTCGAGAGTAGACGACTGAGGAAGAGCCCCTGGCATGCCGAGAGTAGACGACCGAGAGTTCCTCAGGTTTGAAGCATTAAACAAAACATTAGGTGCACCAAACATCTGCGTGACAATCGTTGCAGTTTTATACGATGCATGTTTAGCGGTCTTCATGATCTTTGGGGATCTGTTGTTAATGAAGCTTAAGGTATTTTTATGCTATCTACACAGGATTACATCCGGTAACACAACACGCTATACATGTAGTCACATTGCAAGTGGGTCAAATTATTGTAAGAAGGGCCTGTGTATGGCTCAACGGCAATGACGACGTACGTGTTAGGTGCGGTGTAATTGTTGCTTGTAACCAAAAAGCCAGGCTGTATCCTGAGGTCTTCACACAAGCATCGTGAATCATCTGCTAGGTTAATAGTATTTGGGTATTATATTAATGGGTGCTTCATGGTCAATATATAGGAGAGAGGATTTTGGTCTAAATCCTCATGATTTTCTTGAATGTTAAAATGAATTCTCTGAATAGATCGAACTAAAATACGTACAGAACACCCCTAAAGACCCCCTAAAAGAAGTGTGAACCGGCCTGCAGTTTGAATAGTACGTAGGGAAGGACATTGTTGGTTGTAATTATATGCTATAAAAGACTTAACAATCAGATAATAAATATAAGAATTCACCATTATTAATTTTTTTGGTTCCTTCATGTGACTGCCTACTGGGACTGGGGAATTCGATCGTCGTGGTTTGTTAAATCCCTGCAATTAATGGCCAACAGCGAGTTAATTATGCTGAGAAGTGAATCACGAGGATCCGTTAATACTCCAGTAATGAAGCCATGAAGTCACGTCATGAGATTATATATATTTCGTGTGTTCTTCATCTTGACCAGCCTTAGCCTCCATTATGAGAAGGCCTCCGTGACCTGCCCTACTTGCGTGCCGTCATGCTCGAGAGCCTCCGGCTGCACCCACCGGTGGCGTTCATAGAGCGTGAGGTTGGCGCAGAGGCCGCAGCGGCTGTTGAAGCAACCATGCCGGAGGACAGCACCGTGATTCGCTTCTCGGTTATTACAGGTGACATTGGGAGGGACGGCAAGGCGTGGACGGACCCCAACGAGTTCCGACCGGACCGGTTCCTCGCCGGCGGCGAGGGGGAGCTCGTCGGCACGATTCCAGGGCCTAAGTCTAAGGATACCAAGATGATGCCGTTTGGTGCTGGGACGAGGCATTGTCCGGGAGAGGGGCTGGGCATGATGCACGTCCGGTGCTTCCTCGCTGCGCTTGTACGTGAGTTCGAGTGGGCACCACCGGGAAAGGCCAGCGATACTATTGACATGACGGGGCAGATCGGGTTCGTCGTGCATATGAGGACGCCCCTCAGCGCGCGAATCACGCCACGCAAGTCATCGTCCTGAATTCCTGATTAAGTGGCGGCTGCTGTGTGTACTCTCTCTCTCTCTGCTTCAATAATGGTGTGTAGCAGCGTCGATATACATAAAGTGGTGTGAGATACACAGTTTGGATATATGCAGAATATGTATTGTGTCCTGTCTTTGTCTCTTGATTTAATTTGCTACATGCACTGTGCCAACAAATCGCTTTATATATGGTCTAAAGCAAGCACACCCTGCTTTTAATTTGGTTCAGTCATTTTGCCTCCTACGTATCCTTTCTATTAGACTGGTTGGAACAACGCCCGTCTGACACATTTTTTAGCAACCTGATATTTCCTGATTACTTGCGCAAAGTTATCGTCTGAAAGTACTCTTGTTGCTGATGTTACAAACTGTATTATGGTCTTTCCGGTGCTTTACAGTAGTTTATCTCACGTTCACCCTCCCTAACATTGCCTAGGCAATGTACAAGATTTTCCTCTACATGCAAGGTCCTCATGAGCTTATTTTCCTTTTGTTAGGCGTGCTCTGTACGACATTGAAGGTAACTTTGGTCGTTGCTTCCGGTTGTATTATTCTTCTGCAGTTGATCTTGTTGCTTAACTCTAGGCTGATTGGGCGAGATGGCTCAACTTTTGGCAGTGATCTTCCTGGCGACATGATCTCTACAAGAGAGAACACACTGTTAGCCGATCCAGCAATCATGCTCTGTACCGGATTGTGGATTGGCTAATCAGTGTGTTCTCTCGTACATTCTCTCCACTACTACCAATATCATGACAGGCATCTCTCATCCATTCCCCCACCAAGATTGCAACAAAACAAGGCCCCATATATTCTGTAAACAAAGAGGTCCAAATGGCTACAGTTTAAAAAATAGAATATGGGGGGGGGGGGGGGGGGGGGGGGGGGCAAATGTAACAGTTTAAAAAAAGACCCAAGTAAGTAGAATTCTCTAAAATAAAGAGCAGCTTACAGCCCGCATGTAACAGTTGAAAATGTGAAGACCTCTTGGAACCTTAAGTCCAGGGATATAATATCAACCCGGCTAAACTAAGACCAGTTCCCACTAAACATGTGTAACACATGAGACAACTTGCACATTTAATTTGCTTTGTTTAGTTTTCGAGACACATGCTTAGTGTAGGTGGTCCAAGTATTTCGGGAGGGACAGCAAGGCATGGACAGACCCCGAAGAGTTCCGGCCGGAGCGGTTCCTCGCCGGTAAGGAGGGCGACGGCGTTGGCCCGGTGCCGGGACGGAAGGAGATCAGGATGATGCCGTTTGGTGCGGGTCGACGGACCTGCCCTGGTGCGGGTTTTGGGATGCTTCACGTCAAGCTGATCCTGGCTTCGCTCGTGCGCGATTTCGAGTGGGAGAGCTGTGGTGGTGTTGACCTGACGGAGCATGACGGCTTCTTCAAGGTGATGAAAACACCGCTTCAGGCGCGGGTCACACCAGTCGGCAGGCACATGTAAACGTGATTCACGAGCATTTGAGCTCCGAGTAGTCTTATGCATGTGTGTCAGTTTTTTTTTATTTTTTATTTTATTTTTATTTTTTTATAAGATAAGCACCACCTTGGCGCGACCTTCAGGAGGCCAGATGCGGGACGATGTGTGTGTGTGTGTGTCAGTTGTTGACGCTATGTTAATTGTACAATACTAACGCGCGTCCTAATGTAGCATTTTTCTTAAGAGTATCTATCTTAAAGTTCATATATCGATCTCTCAACCAACTAGGATGTACAATGACTTCACAACCAACTCCGATGACTCGGGTGTTGAGTCGAAGAACATATCTCCACCAAGACACAGCCATGTCTTATTCATTTCCAAAGCTTCCATACCACTACTTTGCGGAATCTTCATCCTCCCAACCAGGACTGCTCCCAGCTGGAATTATAGCATTTTCCAGATAAGAGGGAAATTCATCATCCAAACATCCAAAATCGCCAGCACCATTTATAAATGATTAATCGCTGTTCCCTACACACAAGGGATGTCACGTGCCACACGCGGGAAGTCATCAGAACCAAACGTCGCCAATTCATATATTTGGGCCTCTTTTTTTAGCATGAAAGAATTGGGCCTGTTAAATGAGCACATCGTGCTCTGCTCGTAGTTAAAAACTTCTGAAGTGCGTACAATTTTCTTTTTTTTTTAGCATGAAAAAAGGGAATTTCATTAATATTAAAACATATTACATCCCCAGATTACAAAAGTATCCCGATCCACGCCAACTCTATTGATGGGAGACAAGAAATCTTGAAAGAGCCGCAAATTCCACCATCTAGGATCACCATCTCAGACGGATATGCCAGGAACGAAAACTCTGATATGAAAGAACACGGCCATCTCACCATCCACCATCGTCATCCTCATCTCACAACAACACAAGTCCACTGTAGCGGCGGACCAGTCAAACACATAGCGGCAGTTTGGCATGCGCGGTCCGCCGCTATAGTGGACCATGTGACACTGTTCGAAACGGCCGCCGCTATAAATAATTAATAGCGGCAGCCTGAAACATGAAGACCGACGCTACAAAACTTCGGTATTATAGCGGCGGTTTTTCTTTGAAGCCGCCCCTACAAAAACATTTTTAGCGGCGGTGCGACTTTATCGCCGCCGCTTTTATTCCCTTGACCCTCTCCGTTTGTAAGTTGAACGATAATTTAAAAACGCTAAACATTGATTGAAAATAGTTATATACATCTTTGTCGCGATAAAACACGATTAAGACGACATATAAAATTACTTATCACGAATAATCGCGATTAAAACGGCCTAATAACTATATTTACATTAAAAAACCAAAAGATCCCCTGTCGTCGTCTTGACGGCCGGGGACGCCTCCACTACGCCGGCGCCCACGGAGCCAGCTGGACCTTCGGCGGCAAAACGCCCCACCAGGCCGCCTCCTCCTCCGGCTCCGGCGCAGCCTCCACCACGACCTCCATCTCCGCGGTCGGCTCTGGCTCCACCTCCGGTGGCCATGGGGCCCATGGGGACCCGGGCGCCTCCTGCTGCACCTCCGGTGGCCATGGGGCCCATGGGGACCCAGGAGCCTCCGGCTCCGGTGGCTACGGGGCCCATGGGGACCCAGGCGCCTCCGGCATGGCCTCCATGGGGACGCCAGACCCCATGGCCGAAGCGCCGGCCATGGCGACCACGAGGAGTCGACGGACTCCGCGCGGTCGGACCATGGCGACCAAGGCGACGGCGGAGGGCGCGCTCGCGGCGGCGGTGGTCGAGGGAGCGGCGGTCACGCGCCATCTTGGTCTTTAGCGGCGCCGATCTATAGCGGCTGATGAATTGCCGTCCGCCGCTATAAATAGTAGCGGCGGACTAGGGTTTTACCCGCCGTTTTAAATGCGAGCGGTCCCTCCGCCGCTGCGGGGCTAGCCACAGTCACTGACATGTGGTCCCCGCCCGCGCAAGGGACCACATGTCAGTGATTGAGGGTGGACTTGGTTTCCACCCCCGCCGTCACTCGGGATGGCTCGGCTCATCTTGGTGGCCTAGGAGGAGCCCATCCCTGTGGCGAACCCTAACAAGGTGGCCCATTTAGGTCCGTCACCCTAATTTTCTTTTATTATACCACAAATTATATTTTATAATTGGTATTTCTCCCTCATACATGATCCAAATTTTATGATTCTTTTTTCTATTTTCTTTTAAAATCATGCTCTTTCAACTAAGGATATATGTTTGCATATTTACTAGTCAAAATTTTTGAAGCCCTAAACGAATTCAAATTTATATCACTATGATAAATATGTGCTTCAAATTTTTGAAGCCCTAAATGAATTCAAATTTAAAAGTGTTGAACTACAAAGTTGTATAACTTATCAAGCTATACAACTCTTATTTGGATCATTTATTGATTTGAATAAAGTATAGCAATGATGTTCACCAAATCTACATCTATCATATAGTTTCATGAAACTATAACACAAATATATAAGATTCTTTAGCAATGTTGCTACCACTATTTGCGATGAACAAATGACCAAAACAAAAGTTGTATATCCTCAAATGTTATACAACTTTTTAGTTCAACACTTTTTTAAAAAATTAATTTTGCTAACAAAAAGTACATTTGAAGTTTGAATATCTCAAATTTCAAATTCAAATTTCATAAACAACCACGGATAGAGAAATTACTAAAATGAAATTTGTAGATCTCAACGAAATCTAAAACTTTGTAGTTCACAACTTTTGTATTTGAGATCGTTTAATACCTGGAATAAACGCATAAAAAAACAAGAAAACACAAATGCCACGTCATCGATCCGTTCTTTCCAAATCCTGACCTCCCATTGGTCCAAATGAATCCACCCGGATCCATCCCCAAATAAATCCACCGGCTCCTTCTTCCACCTCTCGCTCATCTCTCCCTCATCTCTCTCTCTCGCATATCTCTCTCTCTCTCTCTCTCTCTCTCTCTCTCTCTCTCTCTCTCTCTCTCTCTCTCTCTCTCTCTCTCTCTCTCTCCCAGGCAGCGGTGGCAGAGGCCCCAGGGCGGCAAGGGGCAGCGGCGGCGGAGGCCCCCATGCTGGCTCCGGGCAACGGCAGCAAGCGGCGCGGAGGTGGCGGCCCCGGCCTGGCGCGGTGCTGCGTGATGGTCGTGACCCCGACAGCGACGCAGCAGGACGCGGCGACGGCGCGAGCAGCGGCGTGGCAAGGGCGGCGCGAGCAGCGGCGTGGCGGCGCTCCCTCGGCTAGCAAGGGCGGCGGCGGTGGCGGTGGCGGTGCCGGCGCGTGCGGCGGCG
The DNA here is from genome assembly GCA_007726485.1 of Eragrostis curvula. NCBI lineage: Eukaryota > Viridiplantae > Streptophyta > Magnoliopsida > Poales > Poaceae > Eragrostis > Eragrostis curvula. The sequence goes on from RWGY01000045.1 coordinate 2,953,935, forward strand.
TGGTCCTTTAGGGCTTCTCCGGGACGGAGCGGCGGCGGGGCGCATCCAGGACGGAGCAGCGGCTCGCCGTTGCCGCCGTCGTCCACACGGAGCCCGGCTACTGCGGCCTTTTTTTTTCTTTTCAAAAATCATTAGTAGCGGCGGACCATGCCACTGTCCGCCTCTAAAAATGGCATTTTTAACGGCGGATAGTGGCATGGTCCGCAACTAATAATGGCATTTTTAGCGGCGGTTCTTTTGGACCGCCGCTACAAAGATGATTTGTAGCGACAGAAGCGTAGCGGCGGACCAGCGGAACCGCCGCTATAGTACATTATGGTCCGCCGCAATAGTGCGGGAACCTTCAATACACCTTCATTGCAATGGACTATTTCTCGAAGTGGATCGAATTCAGGGCAGTAGCTTCGATCACTTCGGAAAATATGAAAAAATTCGTATGGCAAGCTATAATCTGCAGATATGGAGTTCCAAGGAAATTGGTGGTTGACAATGGAAAACAATTCGACAGTCAGCTATTCATTGACTTCTGCGAATGATTGGGTATAAACCTTCGCTTCGCATCCTTATACCACCCCCAAACAAATGGAGCAGTTGAAAATGCGAACAAAAGAATATTCTTGGCAGTCGAGAAAAGGCTTTTGAACATCAAAAAAGGAAAGTGGCCGGAAGAGCTCCATTTAGTTCTATGGTCATTAAGAACCACGCCATCAAGATCAACTGGTTTTAGTCCTTTCAAGCTACTCTTCGGAGAAGAAGCAATGACACCAGAAGAAATAGAAAACAAGTCTCTGCGAAGCCTAGCAGAAAACTCAGACAAAGCATCCTTGACTTCAAAAGAGAACTTAGAGGAACTTTGCAATGAAGCAGTACTTAATCTGCAAAGATATGAAGAAGAAACCAAAAGATGGAAAAACAAAGGCATAAAATCGAAGGGAATAAAAGAAGGCGACCTGGTGCTTCGACAAAAGCATAACGAAGAAACTGTAGAAACACTATAGAGCAAGTGAGAAGGGCCTTTCATAGCGAAGGCAACCGTCAATGAAAGAGCTTTCAGACTGTTGTCTTCCAAAGGAGAAGATGTAAGCCACACTTGGAATGTGGAGAAATTGAAAAAGTACTATGTGTAAAAGAAAAACAGCCGGCCTGTACTCTTTTCCTTGCATGGGGAACCCCTTCGCAGGGGGCAAGGTTTTTAACGAGGCAGGACCGAGGAATAAAAAATTTTTCTCCCTGAAAAAATCCAAAGATTCACAGCAATATCAAATCGAAGGGTCAAAAGTAGAACTTATGACCTTCGACATCGTCCAAAAGGACAGAAAAACATCCGAAAATTCCCAAAGAATGGAAATTAAAAGGATCAATCGAAGGGTCAAAAAGAAGAGCTTATGACCTTCGACATCGTCCAAAAAGGACAGAAAAAAAATCTGAAAATTCCCAAAGAACGGGAATTAGAAGATCAAGCGAAGGGCTAGTAAGAAAAACTTATAGCCCTCAAACTTCATCCACAAAGGACAGAAAGCGAGCAACGTATAAACAAAAGACGTTCTCTCATACAGGTAGGAGCCTTCGAAAGACCAAGGTTTCGACCAAACAAACTCTCAAAAGAAAGTAAGTGCGAAAATGAAATATCAAAAGAAAAAGATACTTCAGGAATCGTATTAAGACCAGGAAGGCCAAGACAGTATATTAATCAAATGAGCCTTCGCATAAGTTAAAGAAGTACCTTCGATTAAACTACAAATACATCTACAACACAAAAAAGCTCCCAAGTAAGAGCAAAGTTACTCCTCCGGGACATCATCTGCGGAGTCATCCGAAGCCGTTGAGTTTTGGCTCCCCCTAAACTTATCAACAAAAGAAGAAACACGCCCAGATCCAACATCTTGCCAGTGCGAAGCCATCTTGAAAAAAGAGCTTCACGCCTCATCAGGAATAGGATCTGGAAGCTCCTTAGTAGGAGAAAAGCCTTCATCTAAAATTGGGTCCACGCTCCCGCCAGACAAGCTCAGCTGAGCGAAGGCTTCCTCGATACCGGCAGCTCCAGCTAAAACTCCAAAGTTCTCTGCCGTGGACTTCGCAAAAGAAGAATTTGCAGAAATCCATTCAGTAAACTCTCTGTTCGAAGCATTAGGCAGAGGAAAGTCTTGCACTTCACCTCCAAGATACAAAAGGCAATCTCTCAAGTTTTTGCAAGCCTTGAAAAGAGATGAAGAAACCTTCCTCCCTTCGAAGTCCTTCTCCCGGAGTTCACTCCTCGTATCGCGAAACCTCTGCCTAAAATGGCGAAGGCGGTTGCGAAAGTAGAAAAACTGATCTTCGATGGCACCAATGATAGGAAATACCTGAAAGATGAAAAAATGATATCAAACAAAAACTTTCATCTAAAACGGTCAATCAAAGTATAATCATAAAAAAAAAGGGTTAACCTTGACTTGGTTAGCATAAAGCGCCTGAAACAGATGTCCATAGTGAACTCCGGAAAGCTGCTTTCTTTCCTTCGCAAATTAAATGTCGGGAACAACCTTTTCAACGTCTCCCATAACTGCAGCGCTAGGAAAGATCTTCGAAGGGGTTAGCGAAGGAAGCCCATGACCTTCGTAATCGGAGTCAAGAGCAAATTCGATTGGGTCATCATCTTTTGAAATACGAAAGCGAGGAAGTTCACCGAAGGGATTTTCCTCAGATGAGTAATCTTCACCGGGATAATCATCCGGAGAACCTTCGTCACCCATAGAACCTTGGGGAGGAGCAACACTAATAGGCTTTACATTCAAAGCCGCCTTGCAAAGGTGTTTACGAGCAGGACCTGGAGCGTTCTTGCGATGGCGTTTCCTCGAAGGCTCTGGTTCTTCGAAGCTGAAGCCTTCGAACTCCTTTTCCGCTTTGGGACAGGAGCTCCATAATCTTCATAAGGCTGATCCTGAACTGCGAAGGAGCGATTGAAACGAGCCGGAATGCCAGCCTCTCGGCGACCAGTTTCTTCTTTATCAATATAAGGCCCAACTATCGCCTTTGCTAACTCCTCAACTTCAGGAACAGAGAGAGCATCACTAGTCAACACATATTTGCGGAGGCCATTTGCGTATAAACCCTCCGCAAACTGAAGATCCCAGCTGGGTCGAAGGGGATCAACCCCTGCAGAAATATACTCCTCCACAAGGTCTCGGCAGCTCAAAATGGGCCTGATCTTGCGAAGGGAATCAATACAACCTTCGAAATCATCATCGTGATCAACGTCAACTTGAATCAACCAATTAGGAGGTTCCATGGAGCTGACAATCTCAGAGTTTTCGCTCAATTTAACGTAAAACCAATAGCGCTTCCAGTGAGATGTCACTTTGTTCGCTTGACCAAATGATGGGACATTCTTCGGATTAGCATGAACGAAGTTGATCACTCCAAAGCTGTCCGATCTCACCTTCGATGTAGGTTGAAAGTGGACTCGATAGGTGAAAGCGAAGGCAGACACACTGGGTTCAAAGCCTTGGGATTTACATGCCCATACGTAAATGGCAAGTTTCGCAATAGCATTTGGAGTAAGCTGATGAATCTCCAGCTGAAAAGCCTTCAGAACCTGAGCAACAAAAGGATGCGCAGGCATCCGAAGCCCATACATGAAGAACTCAAGGAAAACGACGACTTCGCCAGCCGAATGTCTTGGAACAAGGCTAGATCCAGGAGAACGAGCAGAGGCCCTAGGGCCAAAATTAGAGGTAAAGTTGTCATCAAGATAAGCATCTGTGCATTCGGAGTGACCGAAAGTGTCATTCCATTCTCTCTCGAGCAAAGCGACCTTGGGAGGCATCTTCGCAGAGGCAAGTGAATCCAAGCGAAGAGGGCAGAAGCTTAGCGAAGGAATCAAAGGGAAATGGCCTATCGCAGTAAAAAGAGAGGACTCAAAAGATCTCGGTAACACGCCGAAGATGACACTCCTTTTATAGACGAAAAACACCCCGGGAAACGAGCCGACACGTAGATCAAACAGTAAAAATCAAATAGACACCTAGAAAAAGGACGTGACTTTGACTTGTTGCAGAAATACGAATAACTGCTTCAGGGCGTTGTTCCACAGGGCACTTCACCAGTTGAGGGCTAATGTTGGGAATCCAGCAACAAGTACTCGGCACACAAAGGGCTACAGCTACAAGCGAAGGGTCAAAAGGCAACACGAAGGAACAACAGCCACCAGCGAAGGAGCTCTGAGTAAAATATCAGCGAAGCCACCTATAAAGACCCGGGCCGGAAGACGTAACGAATTGCCTAGTGGCATAATTGTAATTATGGTTTTTCTTCCCCTAGAAATATGGAGGGAAGACCCCATGTAATGACATCTGTTTTTTGGGCCTCGAGCCAAAGACACATCATTTACTCCGTCCACTTTTCTTTGTCGTCCCTCAACCCCTAAATTTTCGGCATGTCACGAAGAATTCTATATCTCGCACAGGAATAACTACAGCTCCGCGGACGATTGAGGGCTTCGGAACAACGCATAACGTAAGACCCGAGGAACAGCCTGGGCAGTTGAACTTAGTCCAGCATCACGGACATTTCAGGAGGGCTTCGCCAAGGAGCTCGAGGACTACGAGGCATCGATAAGGCCTCATCAGGAGCTATCCAAACGCCAAAGACACCAGGAGAGCTTCGCAAGGACATAATCATCGTACATTCTTCGTTGGAGGGCTTCGCCGAGTCGGACAAGACCTTCGATCCCCCAACATGGCCATAGTCTATTTTGTTTCCATTATTTTTTGTTTCCATTATTTTGCGCAATATACACGTGTGAATGGCCATTGTTATGTCTGCCACTAAACATATCGGGTTTTGGTTCTGGAGTCCAAATAAAAAATTGGATCTTACCTTACATGCCTTTTAGATGATGTCATTATGCTTTTGCTATATGTGCCACCACCCAAAATCGATAAAACCTCCATTCTAAGTCAAAGGGCATGTTCACAGGGTATGGGTGACAAGTTGTTGTTTTACAACTTTTCCCACTATACTCATCATAATTTTCAAAGTTGAAGCTATTGTTGATTAATTTTGAATAGATTCCTGAAGCATTCACAACTACAAAAACAGTTATATTTTGGTATTCCTGGATTGCTTCAGTACTCTGCGCCTTCTTTGGGCTACGGCTGCTGTACATTGCTTGGAGATCAGATTCCAAGGCATCATAAAAAAAAAAAAAAATTGAAGAAGTATGTATATTTTCTTACATCAAATTTACCATTTTTTTCTGTTTTCATATTAAACTGCGACCATTGTTGCTAGATATACTGTAAACTACTTCAAGCCTATAATTGTCAGGGCCTTCTCGACTTGGATTACTCTATTAGGCCATTTATAACATTTCAAGGCTATACTATGCTGGAAAGATAGTACTTAACGGCTGAAGTAAACAATTAACTATTCAAGAAGACCCTATTTTATGCCCAGTATCTCATTTAGCATTATTTAATGATTTTCTCATTTTCTTATGACTATTGGTTGTCTGTGACAGATTGTGAACATTGATTCCTATATGCAAGAACGTGTACAAGCTTTTTGTAATACTATTGATGCCATTGTGTTTATATATGATAAGACTAGATACCATTGTGTGTGTATATGATAGAATTGTGTCTGTTTGTATACAACAGACAGGAATATTGCTCTTTATGACATGAGCTCTCTATGGTTTGTAATTTCATTATTTGCAAAGTGATTTAGAGAGCATTCCTAATTGGTATATTTATTTTTTATTTAGAAAATTGCTATCCATAACGGCTTGTGGCTGGAGCCGTGGCGGATAATGGACTATCCGCAACGGCTCGTGGCTGGAGCCGTGGCGGATAACCTCATCCGCCACGGCTGTGAGAACCGTTGCGGATAACCTCACTATCCGTGTCACCCAATCCGCCACGGCTCAAGAACCGTTGTGGATGATGGGTTTCGAGCCATTGCGGATAACGTGTTCTGTAGTAGTGATTAGAGGCTGGATTATATTCTCCAATATTCATATATTTGCTGATATGGCAACACAACGTAATCTGAGGATATCTTGGCACACAAAAGGACCTAACTTTCTTGTTGTTTTACATTCTAGTTTTGCTGTGGGCTAAGATTCTTAATCTGCAAATGTTGGAGAAACTATCGAACCGTATACTCAGTCGTGCCACCAAATTTAGAGATATGCTGCTTAGTTTTATGATATCTATATGGAATCTGAAACCCAATTGGCCATGCCTCTGTGAAATTGGAAGAGGCCAATAGGGAATATCTGAAGATCAATGTAGATGGTGCCTTTTTCTCCCAAAGTAATTTTGTTTATTGGGGTTTCATCATACAGGATCATTATCATACCCCGGCCTAACACTACCAGACCCCCAGACTAAGCTTCAGCTTATATCCGAATCAGTCAAATTGACGTTCGTAAATTCGCATGGATCAACATGAATTTGTATCCAATTCAAAGGAATTTACTAAGACATTTTTCTTTGGTAATTCCAAAAGTCTACAGATGCCAAGAATTATTCTCTCCGTCAACGACAAGCAAACTTGCCCTTTTTTATCATTACCCGCTATAATTATCTTATTTGATCATCATCCGTCATTATATTGTTCTCCTCATGCATGTAGTTTCCGTACGTGCAATTTTCCTTGGCCTTGGTAGAAACTTACGCAACGTCTGCTTGTGTCTTCTCGTTACTCAGCCTGATGCACGTGAACAAGAATGGATGCAACCCAGACGCAAGGAGCGGATTCGCCGATAGGCCAAGGCAAGCTGCGTACACACCCTTGAGCATATTGATCCTAATACATCATGGTTTATTTAAATTATTTAAAAAAAGCTTTAACGTTTATCATGATTTGTTTAAAGTAAATTGCTGCATATGTTGTTGGCCTTTGAGGAAGGCTGCGGCCTTTGTCGTTGCATGGGAACGTGGTATGGCGGGAATGTGATGCGAGGCATCTCGGTGGATGGTAGTGTGGTGGATAAATTGTTAACTAAGGTTAGAAGGAACAGACGGGAACTAGAAAGGGATCTGGACCGAGAGTCTCTAGATCCTTCTCTGTTTTCCTTTTGTTTCCTTTACTATTTTACAATTTGATTCCTACAATATTAGATATTTACACACACAAACATATATAAGTACACATCAACATCTAAACCTTGGTAGTTTGTGCCGATGGACATATGACACAATGATGCATTGCATTTGTAATGCATGAATTTTAGAAGGGATTCTCATGGTCATTGTCATCATCATTGTCGTTACGAGGATAATTGGTGGAGATATACTTCACTAGAAGGGTAGCGATAGTGATGAGCTCACCGCCGTTGCCAAGTTGCTTAGCATGAGAATACGCGCTGCACTGGAGGCCAGCGTAGCATAGTATCTCTATCCACACCTGGGCGATGAGCTCCAGCATTATTGCAGCAGAAGGCATGTTCGACATCCCACTGAGGATCAGCTTTTTGCCAAGCGTGCATCCACAACTCAATGCAAAGTTTCTCCAAAAGGTCCTTCGTCTCTCTGCTGCATTACCCAAGGTAGTGTCAAAAGGCAATTCATCCAGTCTCGCCGTACCCTCATCATAGTGCCGCAGCAAGTTCGCCATATCTTCAGCTGAGTTGCACATCAAACAATTCAGCGAATAGCAGACATCAGAATATGCCATACGGCCAGCAGGGACAGGCAGCATGTAGGGACGTGCAGCAAGGAGGAAGAGCATGTAATTAGAGAGTGCCTCCACTGCCTCGACGAGATCAGCTGGCCTCCCTTCGTCATCGTCGGGCAGCTGCAGACCACCTGCATTTGCTTGCTCCTGCTTGTACCAGAAGAGATAGATGTTAGTGCCGATGTGCCATGTAAGGATCCACTCTTCCAAGGACCTATTGGAGCTCAAGCTCCATTTCAGTTCCTCATACAGTCCCTTGCTCCTCAGGGCCGCCAGACCCCTTGAGTTAATGATGTGATCTGGATGTAATGTAAAGAGGGGGCGACTCTTGAACACTTGGTTGACTAGCAGCTGCATGATGAATGGCGAAACAGGGACGGAGGAGGAGTAAGTCAGCGTATTCCACGGGTCCTCAACTCCCATCCATCTCGCAATTTTGCTGATACGGCTGACCCTACTACCAACGCACAACTGAAGCAAGTTGTGCTGCCCTATGGAGCCGGACCAATACCTTCTTCTCCATTCTGCTGCATGGACGAACCGGCGGACAGATGTAATTCCACGGCCAAGCAAGATCCTGATATTTCTTTCTTCCTGTCCTGGCCTACTGAAATCCCTTTTTTTCAGCAGGAGCGCACATGTCCAGCTCGAAAAAATTGCCTTAAAAGTTGACATGACCTCCAGAACAACAGCCCCAATCACTAGGAGATAACTGATTGCAATGTCTGCTCTATTGTAACTATCCATATGACGTTCACCCGACAAAAAAAACAACAATAGTGCTCCAGCTGTGCCCGGTAGCGAAATGGCATGGATGTAAAAGCCAGACAAACTGTGCACCACCTCAGCCTTTGTATAGAAGACATCGTGCATCAAGGAGAGCTGCATCTCAACCACCTCCTCCAAAGCATGCTCATCTAAAGCATTAAACCACAATTCATTATATGAGGACATATTCATCATGAATTTCAAAGGAACAGCCAGGAAGAGGTGAGCATCCAATATGAGATCTTCCTTATCCGGGCAACTTTCTGAAGGTATACACCGTTGAAATTGTTCCTCTGGGAAGAGATTTGGGGATTGATAGTTGCTGCCCAGTGGGATACTAACCGTACTATCAGCGCACTTGAGTGCCCACACTCTCTCCCCATACTTGACAACTCATGCTCCGGTGATCTGCTGACCACGGACATGTGGCCCAGCACGTAGATTGCCGTAGCATCAGCCATCATGTACGCTGACCACACAGTGGCCCTTAGCACCCCGGAGTCAATGCGCCGGCGGAGCTCCGCCAGGATGAGGAGCACGACTTGGAGTGTGAAACAGAGCAGCACCAGTACTTGGATGCCCCATTCCTTCCATAAATGCAGCACTTGCCCTGCCCCTGCCATCGATTTCCCTTCTGAAATAATGGATTCATCAAGTAAAAGTCATGGCCAATGCCAGAAGAGAACTATAATACTACTCCTATGTTAACAGCCTGCCCAGTGCCCACATAGTCACAAGCTGATAACAGCAATTAATTAAATCCATGTCACTTGGAACATATCTCAAAGAATTATTTACTGCATTTGAAAAAAAGAAGTATTCACGAACAGTTAAAAATTTGTTCAATTGGTAAAACAGGTTATTTCTTTAAAATTTAGGATCAGGTATACAGAATTTATCTCTGTATCCACATTGACTCATTTTACCATTTACCACTACAAATGTTGGTGGCCCATTATGTTTATTCCATGCTCGCATGAGAATTTCTACTAGGGTCGTATTTTTTGTCACTGGAAGGGTAGACAGCTGTGTAAGGCCAACTGGGCAAGAGGTATCTCCATGGTATTTTATGCTAAACAATTGGAACCCCTCCAAAGAAACTACCTAGTGGGGCTGCGCTTGAGCATAGATAAGTTATTCTTTAAAATGAATTATTATATTATATAAGGCAAGGATTTAATGGTGAATATATATATATATAGGAATTAATTATTGGCAAAAGAGCCAAGGGTATATATCTCAATATATATTATGGAAGGGGCATGCATACATCACCAGGTGAGTATAGGGTGGTTCTCACATGAACATTATTAATAGCCATAGGTTCTAAGATGCAAGTCTCAGATTAGATATAGAAGTCGTGGGAGTAGTTTAGAAATTCAGGTGAGATCCCTCCCAATTTGATTTTGTTATACCTATGTTATTTAAAAATTACTCAAAAGAAATTACTGCAATTCCTATGTAAATAGACATAACTCCAATACAAACATTCATGTGAGATGTATATTGGTATCAAAATTAACATTACCTATCTGGTGCCCTTTTTGGTACCTCTCCGCAAATGTAACAATCTATGTTTTGATGTACTGCTAAAAAAAAAATGTTTTGATGCCTCATAAAAAATTAAAAATACTGATAGATGTTAAGAACTGAGCTATAAAGTGCATTAGGTGAGAGCTAGCAACAATCTAATAACCAGAACAACTTACGTGGGATTATTGGAGAACCACCGGACAGATGATGGATGATCCACGGCCAGCCACAGCAGGCACTTTGATATACCGGGCTATGAGTGATCGCGATGCTACGGTATTCATCACAGTGAAATACTGAAATGAGACGTCCAATTATAGGACATATATAGAGGGCGGAACCTGGGTGCCTTGTCGAGGCAACCTGCTAACTCAGCCTTAGCTGCCCTTTCCTGATTTGTTTTTATATCTTTTTTCCTGCTCTTTCCTTTTCCTTTTCTCTTTTTCTATTGACAGATTCTCGATTCCTTCACTTTGGTTATGTACCTTTTGCTTTAAACTATCTGGGCCTAAAACGTTAATATATAGACACTCTTGTGCTTTTCCATTGGTATCCTCAAAGCTCGGTAAGATACCAAAAATTTGGTGTTGAGGAGGCGTTGATCCTTGTTAAGGCACCTGATACCCCGATCGGATCACAAGCAAATGTTGATCCGTCCCGTGCTAAGAGTGCCATCCCACATTCGGCATAGGATGATCAAATGAAAAACAGACACCGTCTACCCCAACCACGCTGCCTCAGAGCAACTGCAGCTACTTTATTCGCTACAGTGCACTCGCGGCAAATTCAATGATTTACTCACGTCTCTGTTGAGGGGCTCGGTAGCACTTGAGCCGGGTCTTTATGTTGACCATTTTCCTTGCTTCCACTATTGATTTCTTCCCTTGCGGTGGTGAAATCAATCCTTTACAAACTTCTTGTTGCTTCCTGCAAGCTTTGGGAGCTCATAAGCACGCCTAGCCTGCTAGGAGCTCACGCTCTAAGAGTAACAGGCCCTAACCCACTGATGGAGCGCCAAATCAAATGCTCAAAGGTGTGAGTGTGAAACAAATCTATCATTATCATAAACTACAAAAATCTAAAATAATTTAGATGGGAATCTTTCCAAGTAAAACGATACCTTGACTCATTTTGGTTTTAATAAATAAATTGCTGTGAGCTTGATTCGAGATGTTCTTATTTGAGGTTTGAAATATTTGGAGTCGGTTTTCATGTTTGAATTTCATATTTGAATACTTTCTGGAATTTTGAACACCTGCATACATGACATTCATATGTGCATAGAAACTGTTTGAATTGTCATGGGAAACTGGCTTAACCAAAAATTCCCAAAAATTCACCATAAGTACGTTTCACAGCAAATAAATTTCTATGATTTTTTTCACAATTTTTTGAGCACGTCTGCTTTGGATTAAAAATGGTAGAAACTCTTTGCCGTATTAGAAATAGATAAGCAGCTTTATGGTTCATGGACTCCCCTCCGGGCCTGGCCCATTTGTAAAATTCAGAAAATAGAAAGAATAAAAGAAAGGGAACTGCCTTATCTTAGCCCGGCCCGGCCGCGGCACAGCCCAAGCCGGACCACGCCCTTGAACCACCTCCTTCGTCTTCCTCCTTCAGCCGCGAAAGTCACCACCGCCACCACCATCCCTCCACTGCGCTGCTGACACGGCTGGCTTCGCGCGGTGCTGCTACTGTGAAGGTGCTGAGGAGAGGAAGACGCGCCGAGATCCTTCCCATTGCCGTCTCGCACACGCCCAAGCAGTTCCCTTTCCTCTTTTCTCTCTCTCACTGACATGGTGGTCGTCGACAAAATCCGCCTCTACTCCCTATAAAAAGAGTGCCTTAGCATCTTTACCTTTCCTCCTTCCTTTCCTCATCCTCTAGAATTGCTCCTCGACGGCCGAGAAGGTCTGGTTTAGAAGAATTTGAGCTTTTCCCCAAATTCTGGCCGCCACCACCATCGCTGGAATTAGAGATCTTCTGGTGAGGTCTTCAATATATTCTTGTCCTTTTAGCACCTTTAGGTGATGCTGATGTTCATCCCCTTGCTCTCTTCCCAAAACTCTAGACGGAAGGGTCCCGTCATCGACATCTCCTCTGCTCCGCTGCTGATCGTCGTCCGGCTGCCGACGACCGTCTCCACCCTCGAAAATTGCTCGGTGGGCCTCCTGGGAATGTGTAGATGCTAGAAAGTTAGCATGAACTTGTGGCCTTCCCTTCCTCCTAGCACCGCCACCCTGTCAAGCCGCTGCGCCACCATGGCCGTCGCCACGCCGCTGCCAGACCACCTCCGGCGATGAGTCGACTATCGGAGAGTATCTCACGAGTTTGCGCGTCGCCCTGCCTAGCGTGTCGTCGAAGATCGCCGCGGAATCACCGCAGGCGAGTCCTGCCGTCGCCGCTGTTACTGTGCACGCGGTGATTTGAATTGTTTAAACCTTAACCAGCCATGTGATTGTTCCTGATTGGCCCAAAATGGATTAAGCTTTTTACACTCAAATAAATCCCAAAAAATCAGGAAAAATGCTAGAATATTTTCTAAAATAATTGCCATCCTTTCCCCACCATAACTTGATATATGTGTTTAGGAAAATTTGTAGAATAAAATGGGCTAGCTTTAGGTGCTTTACATGAAAATTTACTCAGGGAAATTTGCATAAAGAAATAAAGAAAATTAGGTTGTTTCTTGCGACATTCAGAACCTTTCCCACTGTTGACAAATATTTGATCATAGGAAAAATTGCTAGAAAATAAATAGTTAGTTTGCTCAAGCTTTTATGAGATAACACATCCTTTTTGTTAATTAAAGTTCTTAGTTGCATCTCTTAATATGAATAAAATCTAGTGACATCACTAAAACAATAAGGACAATTAGAAATGTTTTGGCACACTTATTCCTATGCATTTGCAGTAGAAAATGAAAATAAACCGCATATCATGCTATTGAATGTACTAGGTGCATACCTCTTCTATTATATAAATTCCTAAAAAATATATGAGAACACTATGCTGTGCATTAGTGCATTTAAATCTCTTTGCTACAGTTTTTCATTATTAAATCGTAGGACATGTTACTAGATAAATATTGAACTTGATGCATGCATGTTTCTCATGAGAATTATATAATTTTTCCTATTAGAAATAGTCTGGATGTTTATATAACAATCATGCATACAATTGCAATAATTAAAATAAATAGATCTCACCCTACATACATGCAGTTATTACCATGGTAGTTTCATATATAGGTTTTACTTTAAAATGTTAAATCAACTAACCCGAGTAAATGAACATTTCATCTATGCATCGGCATATAGACTCCTTTATACCATGATTAGAAAATTAAGTATAAACTAATTAAATAAAGTTTCTTAACTATTCAAGTAAGGCTCATAATTAGAATAAGACTTAATAGTATATCATTGCATTCCATATGAACTACGTATACATATGCATCATCTTAGGAATATTTGTTATGTAATCCAATTTATTTATTCATGTTTCTTTAAACAACCCCAAGTTCGATAGTAGATATAATCATGGATTTCACATAATAGATATTAACGCAATCACCATCAATAAAATATGTGCATCTCATCATGATTTTTGTAAATAAAATTTACACATAATCTCACACCTTGCTTTCTTTAAGAGGAAATAACTTATAAATAATTTGTCTAGGTAAATATGGCCCTCACAAGGCCAAGAGAATGTCTTGTAGCCAAGAACCTCCATAAAGTAATTTGGGCCACGTAAACCTAGTTGCCTTCTCTTATACTTAGTTTATTGATAAAACCCATCTACGTGTAATTTCCCCGTGACCTCTGATTTAATAATTCTTTGCAAGAAATGCATTTCATGATCATGCTCTTGGTTTTTTATTCGAAATATTTGTGTTTATTATTGTGGATTATATTGGATCTTCTCGGATGGCTTTATTTGGATCTTCCGGTATTTATCGATCATGAATTGGTGCACAATTAAGCAAATCATCAAACGACTACATCGGGAAGATCGACATATAAAGATCGTCATATGATCTACGAATATAAAGGTGTGAGGCAAGCACACCCCCTTGATCATTTTGAACCTATGTTTGCAAATGCAATTCTAACTTTTGGCATGCATGCATCTCATGGCATTCCTGAACCGTTCGCCAAAGTGGAATATTTAATTTCCACTTATTCTATCAGTAATTGCATCTTCAATCTTTGCATTGTTTTCTTTTTGGTATTTTATCTCTGCATGTTTTTAACCCAGTTTTGGGTATGTTTCTGTGGATGTCACTGTGGTTCTGCAGAAAATTTGGAAAGAATTTTTATGTCTTCTAGAACCATGTTAAAGGAATTTTGAAATGAAATCTTTGTTTCGATCCTTTGAAAACCCTAAAAGCTTGCAGTCCTTTTGCGGATGTATTTCAAACAAAAGCATCTTGAATCTTTTTGTCTTTGTTCTGACCATATCATTCTTATAATCATCATGTCATTGCATTTCTATTTATCGAGGAAGTTCCATGAACTTTCAGATTAATTCTTGTTTTTCAATTGCATCAATTTCCGCCTATGAGCTTCTCTGTACATGAGCCGAGCGAGCACAAAGCTTTCCCGAGTGATGAGGACATCACTCATTCGGATACAACCAACACTCCTCTGCTGGAAATTGAAGTTTCAATCATTAGGGCTAAAGCACGACAATCAAAATTATCGGTGAGCACGTTTCTATTGCGTTCTTTATATGGTTTTGAGAATAAATTACTACCTAATGATTTAATTATTGTTAGGAACCATGGAGATGATGATGAGGTAGCTGGAGAGGTGATTGGAGGCATGGAGGGCTAGCAAGGGCGTCGATGTCAAATTGGAGGCCCAATCCAAGACGACTTCGAGTCCGTTTCGGAGTCCAGGAGCAGTCTGCACTAAAAAGGTTCTCCAGCTCGCATACGGGCCTGGTTTTGGATATTCTACATATGCATGGAAATATAATTTGATCACCTTTCCAATGGGACCGGTCTCAGGTACAAATACGACCGGAGTCATCGGGAATCGTCAAAACAATGTGACATCCAGAATCTGTCTCGGTGCTACGTCGCCGTCTTTTGGTCTTTGGGCCTTGTATTTCGTATGAGCCCAATAGGGGTGCGTCCAGGGGTCTTTGCACGACCCTAGAGTCTTCATATACAGCTGCCGCCGGATCATTAGGGTTTGGGTTTTGCTTAGATTATTCTGTCAAGAACAGTTTCGCCGTTCATCGGTTTGTGAGACCCCAACTTGTGAGCTTAATCATTTATCTTTGCAAATTGTGTTGCATTCTCTTTCGTTCTTGCTTGTGTTCTTCGATTCGCAGGCTGAATGTTGAAGTAGATCTTTCATTGCCAAATCTGTGTCGGTCAGCTCACATATAGCAGCTTGTCCAATCCCTATCTGTAGCGCTAGAACAAAAGGAAAGTAAAAACAGGTTTTCCACAACCTGCTGTCGGAGAAAGGAAAAATAAAACAGAGGGGTCGAGCTGGTTCTAATAGCCTGCGCCACTTTTCTGTCTAGTGCATGCATGCCCTCTTGCTTTAAAATTGGTGCGCGTATTCCTGTGATTAAGTATTGATAGCTGCACTGACACCTGGACACATCTAAGTCTTTTTGTCCTTGCGTACAAATTAAACATCAAGAGCTTCACTTATATCTTGGCAGTCCTTTGTGAAAATCTTTGATTGTATTTCAGGCTGCTTACCTTTTTGTTCGTGCATACACAACATCGAGAGCTTCACTTATATCTTTGTGTTTGGAGTTGAATCCTTTTTGCGGCACTTCTGGAGAAAAAAAAACAGAGAAAAAGGAAAAGGCAAGTGCATAAATAGAAGCCGCACAAAAGAATTGAAAAAAAAGAAGCAAGGAAAAACAGAAAAAAAAATCAGAGTGCTTGCATCCTTTTGAGTCCGAGATATTGTGGTATATTATCTTTGCTAGCTTGGTCTAGGTCCGACGACGGGTTTTAGGCCAGCAACATTGACTTGTACTTTGGACTATTATTCAACTTTGCAATTTTTGATTTCAAAGTTTGCTATTCCTTGCTACATACTCACATATTTGGCCTACCAAGCTCTACATATATTCTTCAGAATAACACGGTTTTGACACTTGCAATCGCTAAATCACACCCTCCAGGTATCCTTTGCTTTAGCAAGAACCTTGTAAGAGCTTGGTAAGATGCTTTCATTTGCTGGTTGAAAGGCACCACTGCAGTAGTGTTTGATAGGGATAACCATCACTGTTTGTTCCTAGGTTTTTGTGTCTGACATGGCAGGAGACGACACAGGTGACAATACTCCCAAGAACTTCAACGGATGTGTCAGTCATAAGCAGCTACAGGTTGTTCTTGACAAGTTTGTTGAGGACTTGAAGGCGTCGATCCAGAAGGCAATTGTTGATTGTTTCAGCAACCAGGCAGAGCGGGTGGACAGGAGGATATCCACGGTCCAAGACACGGTTAACACACATGAACAAAAAAATGAAGAGGATGACGTGGAAGAACATGAGGAGCTCATAGCTTCATGCGCAAATTCAGAACCATCTTTTTATCATGCATCTACTACTCCTGCTGAATTTGAGGGCAATGGTAATGCCAATAGTGCTACACATACGGAAGGTGATAATTCTCTTAATGTGCTGAATTTTTCCACTAATAGTGCTAATATAGAGCAAAATCTAGTGGAACCTTCTCTTGATTTACCATTGTCATAAGTTGATTTTCCTGCTGGTCCTTGTGATAAAGAGGAGTTGTGTGCTGATGCTTCACTTATATCTTTGCCACAACTAGTGAATGGGAACAATACTTATAATTTTGATTCAACTACTTGTGCTGAAATTAAACATTTGATTCCCATTACCTCTGAAAATGATGAGCTGAAATTGTTGTCTTCTCCAAATACTTTGGGTTATATTGAATTTGATGTTCTTTGTGATCTAAGTTCTGTAGAGAGGAGAATATTTTCCAAATCTGAATTGCCTTTGTTGTCTAGAAATAATTTTCATGCCATGGGCAAATATGATAAGAACGGTGTGTTTATGGTGCATAGAGTTTATATTTGTTCAGATCTAAAGGAACCATGTGTTGTGCTACAATATAATCAATTAGCTTGTTGCACTAACATTGAACATGTCTTGTCAAGTGCTCCTTGTTTTGTTTTTAAGAAACAGGATCAATCACAAAAAAGGGAGCATTGTTGGTTGTCATCACATAGTACCACAATGGCTCCATGTGCCTCCATAAGGATGGAAAAATTGATCAAACCGAGGGCGGTTTGCTGTCAAGAAGGGGAGAATGATGAGAGCATGAAACTTCCAGATGCAACCATTGAACTTGAGTATAAGGTGAGCACGTTGCTAGCATTGAGGCCATACATGGTAGAAGAAGATGAGCTTGAGTCGAGGACGACTCCAATTCAAGAGGGGGAGGATGATGAGGACATCACTCCTTCAGATACAACCAACACTCCTCTGCTGAAAATTGAAGTTTCAATCATTAGGGCTAAAGCACGACAATCAAAATTATCGGTGACCACGTTTCTATTGCGTTCTTTATATGGTTTTGAGCATAAATTACTACCTAATGATTTAATTATTGTTAGGAACCATGGAGATGATGATGAGGTAGCTGGAGAGGTGATTGGAGGCGTGGAGGGCCAGCAAGGGTGTCGATGTCAAGTTGGAGGCCCAATCCAAGTCGACTTCGAGTCCGTTTCGGAGTCCAAGAGCAGTCTGCACTAAAAAGGTTCTCCAGCTCACATACGGACTTGGTTTTGGATGTTCTACATATGCACGGAAAGATCATTTGATCACCTTTCCAATGGGACTGGTCTCAGGTCCAAATACGACCGGAGTCATCGGAATCGTCAAAACAATGTGACGTCCAGAATCTGTCTCGGTGCTGCGTCGCCGTCTTTTGGTCTTTGGGCTTTGTATTTCGTATGAGCCCAATAGGGGCGCATCTAGGGGTCTTTGCACGACCCTAGAGTCTTCATATACAGATGCCGCCGCATCATTAGGGTTTGGGTTTTGCTTAGATTATTCTGTCAAGAACAGTTTCGCCGTTCATCGGTTTGTGAGACCCCAACTTGTGAGCTTAATCATTCATCTTTGCAAATTATGTTGCATTCTCTTTCATTCTTGCTTGTGTTCTTCGATTCACAGGCAGGGATTAGCCTTCTAGGTGAGGTCAATCGTGCTTGCACGGTTGATAACCATAGGAGACGTGGTGCTGCGATTGCGGGGTTTCGAATCGTGTTGTTCGGAAGCCGGATCGATTTGTGTCAATTCTCCACCAAATCGTCGTTTACCAGAACCTATTGGAAGATCGGGCACCCTAGTTCACATCACCGAGCCCAGCCAATCGAACCTCCCGATTCGCGCCATAAAGGCGCAGGCACAGGACAGGGCGGAGCTAGACATGAGCCTGCACGCGTTCCCAGATGGTGAAGCTAGTGTGCGCGTCGTGCATGCCAACGCACAGTGCATGCTGACCACGGCCAGCTTCATTGCCAGCTTCACCTGCCACCTTCGTCGCTGCACACAAGAGCGAGGTAGAGAAGTGGCTTGGTGGGCACAGGTAAGGCAGCAGGCCAACGGTGTCCACCACGGAGAGGCTGACCTTGATAGCGCACCAGCCCCTGCTGGACGCACACTATGGTGACGCTTTGCTGATGTGGTGGCGCAGCGGGACGTCGTTGAGGAGCTGCCTGGACGAGATGGGAGGCCATGGTGGCTGGCTGCCACAACCTTGTCCTACCCCCCCTTGAGTGCCGCGGCGAGCCGAGGAGCCGTCGCTTGAGGTTGCTCCTGCTGGGAATGAGGCCGCACGTCGGGGCGTCACACATTGGGGAGCCGATTCGATCTGGGAGGAGGTCGCTCGACGGCGCCCATGTCGGTGGTCTGCGGCATCGGAGCCCCGCGCTCGAGGAAGAAGAAGCAGGGAGCAGTTGAGGCGCCATGGAGGAGCTGAGGTGCGAGAGCGGGCGCGCCACGGAGCACACGCGGAGGAGCTCCGGGACAGCGAGGCGGACAAGGATCTCGTGGAGAAGCTCCGCCGCTCGCCACCTCAGCGCACCACGCCACCGCTCGCCTGCGCAGTTCACCCTGCGCCCCACCGCTGCCGCTCGCAGTTTGCCTTCGAGGAGAGAGGGATTGCATCTCTGCGTTGCCTCTCTCCTCAAAGGCACTTTGTCTGCTCATGTTGCGTCGTCTATTGGAGCGAATTGCGTCGAGTACAGTACCAATTCGTGATGCATACATGCGTTTGCAGCATATTGTTGTAGTTAGTCTAACCGCACCAATATGACGCACCGTTGTGGAATCCATTGCCTACGTGGCATTATGGGACCTACTGGTTTTCACTACTTCAAAAGTTCTCACATAATCATAATACAATGACTCCTCCTAAACCAAGTTTGGCAAGCTTCTCTCGTCTACCCAGTAATTAGTATTTGTGAAGCTCCAATACGCAATTATTACTAGATCAAACGTGTCAAAGGTAACCAATCTACCAATTTTTTCAATGCTGTATCAAACGTGTCAAATGTAAGCTCTAATGGTAAATTTTCCTCATCGTAAAGGTCTTCGATGCTGTAGATTGATGTAGCAGAGGTCCTTTCTTCAAGGTTGTATGGGGTCCTACCCCACTTAAAGGATTTTAACTTTGGGTACCAAGGTTTTTGTTCGATTGTTGCTCTGCTTATCTTATCCGAAAGATTATACTTTTCTCAATATTCCAAAGGTGGCCCTTTCCAAATTATCCTCAAAGGTGAGTGTACTAAGACTTTTATCCAGCTTTGGAGATAAAACATCTCCACTGATGTAGCTTGAAGTCTCCTCTTGAACAAGACTAGTAGATCATATACTCAATCATCAATTCCATAAAACTGAAATTTCTTGATAGGTCTAAATACAACGCTTTATTGATATTTGAAGGTACATAGTACTTTAGGCAACTCATACTACAACACCTTTAAAGGCGAACTGTCAGGTATTTTCAAAATTTGATATTTCATGTGATGTTGGCGTAGCCCGCCTTATTTTTTGGCTGGGCCTTTGTTTTGGGCTTTTTGATAGTTGCGCCCATCAATGTTGTCGACGATAGTTTTGATCTATTTTTTTACTCCTCTATATAAGATAGTGGTGCCATTGTTGTTTCCTTTTATCGAGTTCTCGCCTTTTGTGTCGTCCTTCCGACTTTGCTTGGCTTTGGCTCTTGTGGTAAGGGTTCGCTAGGGTTTTCGTTTCATAGGTTTTCTTGCCATGGCCATCACGAAGGGTTCTGACAGGCCTTCGGATTCAGCTTCGTTAGTGTATGGTGCTCGGTTCACATGTGAGAGGCCGGAGTCTACCTTTAGTCGTGATGACTTTCGAAGGTACTCCCAGTTTGGTTGTTTTGGCGAAGGTGTTATTTGCTATCCCACCAGCAATGATAGGGTCCTAACCCTGAGGTTCAACAAAGTTATTTATTTTTCCATCTTCCTTGATATGGGTTTATGCCTTCCTGGCTGTCGGTTTATTTGTGATATATTATGTTTGTATCATTTGGAGCTTCATCATCTCACTCCTGCGGCCGTAGGCACTGTTGCTGCTTTTGTCTATGCTTGCCGTGCGGAGGATGGTGGGCCTGAGCCTCATGCTTTCCTTTGTCTTTACAAAGCTGTTCATAATCCTGTTTACTTCGATCCCGGTGATGAAGATCTTTTTAGCCCCATTTGTGGAGTTGTTGACTTCGTTTGTCGTTCGGAGGGCTCTGTTCCTCTCCCTTCTTTCTGTCCTCCTTCCTGTGATTAGGTGAAGAGTTGGTTTTACTACACAGTGGGCGGGGTGGTGTTGCTTTGATGTTGATGGTAATGATTCTCCTGCTCGAAGGGGTCGTTCTTCTTGCCAAGGTGGGTGGAGTGGTGTTGCTTCGTCTAGGCGAAGTCAATCTCGTGGCCGTATCCTTCATGATGGCTCGTGTGTTAGGTCTCCTTCGCCTCCGCATATTAGTTTTGATAGGCCATATTCTCCTTCTATGGGTTGTACTCTTGAGCAGTGGATAATTTTGTATCAGCAATATGTCGAAGCTGGTCTTTTGGTAAAGACTGAGTGAGCTGATTGACTTTGTATGTGTAATTCTTTGTTTTTTTGGCTTCATTGATGATTCTTGTTTACCTTTGGCTTCATGGAGCTACCAAGCAATTGATGACTCGCGCGTTATTGCGTTGGGTGTAGATTCACTGACCTTTGACGGGGTGTTTGGTGTTATGACCTTGTCATAAAGACTAAGTGTTAATGTTGCGTACTTCGCCAGATCCTTGATGCTTCGAATGTCGTTTTTTAACTTCTCCTTTGGTGGAGGATTTGTCCTTAAGTGTAATGGATTCCTCATGGTTAACTTATTATGTCACCCACTTTTAAGTGTATGGTCACCTTCTTCTTTTAGCTGGATTCCCTTGCTTTGCCGATGATTCTTGTTTAAGCAAGGCCGAATTGATCTGTGTGCTTCATAGCGATGCTTCGTAGCTTCATTTTCCTTGCTTATTTGCTTTCGTATGGCGTAATTTGCGGCTTACGGATTCCTCGCAGGTCATCCATGTTTTTTATATTCGGTTGATATCATTGTAGGTCATTTGTCTAATGTCCGTAGAGTAGGAAGGGGTCACCAATTAAGTCATTTGGTCGTGACAAGGCTTGTCAGAAAGGGGCCGCTCTCCTATCGATCTTCGGTTATCAATCATTGAGTAATTCCGTTTATGATGCTATATGATTACACTTTGTGCTTACAATCTCAACTAGCAGATATAGGCTAACTTACCAAACAGTTTTCTTTAAGCCACTCTGCGAATTTAAACAGCCTTCACATAAACAGCCTTCGTGCCGACAGGCACAACCCCCCAAACTCTCCCAAACACACACTCACGCTCACTAGAAAGCCTAGTTACAACTTTTACTAACAATATTGCTTAATTCCCATCGGTCTCTGTGGATTCGATTAAACCTTGGAATACTCTGGGGAAAAAGACTACAATTGTACACCGTCCACTTGCGGTATATAAGTAGGTGCGTATAAACGACCAACGTTCTTGAACACCCACTTGGTACCAACATTGTTCTTATCTTCCGGCCTTTCAACTAACTCCCAAACTTCATTCCTTACAAACTTGTTGAGCTCTTCTTGCATTGCAATTACCCAATTGGGATCTTCAAGTGCTTTGTCAATTGTAGTTGGCTCAATCATTGACACAAATGAGTAGCTTTGACAAAATGAAGCTTTATATCTTGGATCATCCACATAGTTTGGCTTGTATTGATTTCTTCTTGTTCGCATGCCTTTAGATGAACTTCCAATGATCAAGTCCCTTGGATGATCTTGACTTGAGGGAATCCTTCTTGCAAGCTCTTCAAGGCTCACATTTGGTAGAGCACCAACATCTTGAGCATTTTGTTGAGTTTGTTGTTGAGAGATCAAAGAATTAATGGTTGGAAGAGGTTGATCATCTTCTTCTTCTTCCACATTTCTTGCTCTATCAAACAATGGTGAAGTAGCAACATGTTCATCTCTCAATGATGTAGGAGGTTGAGGTATGCAAGAAATCCGAGTTGACTCTTCCCCACTTTCTTGATGTTGAGATTGTCTTGAATTTTGTTGTTGTTGGCTTGTATTATGTGCTTGAGTTGAAAGTTGATTTGGAGGAACTGATGTTGGCTCAACTTCAACTTCATCATTATTCTCAATTGATCTTACTCCTCCAATAGGCATGTGTCTCATGACCTCATGAAGTGGCTCGTCGTCCATCTCTTGCATATTCATAGGTTCTTGAGATCCATTAGACTCAACAAACTCCACATCACATGATTCTTCAACCATACTGGTGGCTTGATTGAACACTCGACATGCCTTTGAATTGGGAGCATATCCGACCATGAAACCAATATTGATTCTTCTTTCAAACTTGTTGAGATGCCTTCGTTTCTTATAGATGTCGCACTTGCAACCAAACACCCAAAAGTACTTCACATTTGGTCTTATCCCATTAAGCAACTCATATGGTGTCTTTTTCAAGAGACAATGTTGATAGATTTGGTTGGAGGTGTAGCGCCTCCGCCCAAAATCTTTTTGAAGTCCCATATTCATCAAGCATGGCTTTTGCAAGGGTAATGAGTGTCTTGTTCTTTCTCTCCACAACACCATTTTGTTCCGGCGTATAGGTAGCCAAAAACTCATGCTTGATCCCAATGGCCATTGCATATTCTTCAATAGTACAATTCTTGAACTTCGTGCCATTGTCACTTCTAATCTTCTTGATGGTAGCTTCAAACTCATTTTGTGCTCTCTTGGCAAACTTCTTGAAGATATGTACAGCTTGTGATTTGTCTTCAAGGAAGAAGGTCCAAGTGTAACGAGAGAATCATCCACAACCACAAGGCAATATAGATTTCCTCCGAGACTCTTGTATGTTGTAGGACCAAACAAATCCATATGAAGAAGCTTAAGAGGTCTGAACGTTGACATCATGATCTTGTGAGGGTGATGCGAAGCCACTTGCTTTCTGGCTTGACAAGCACTACATAGTTTGTCCTTCTCAAAGGTGACTTCATCCAATCCCACAACTAGCCTTTGCTTCATCACTTTCTTGAGTTGACTCATACCAATGTGAGCTAGTCTTCTATGCCACGACCATCCATTTGAGGACTTGGTGAAGAGACAAGTTTTCTCTCCTTCATTTTTCTCAGAGAAGTCCACCAAGTAAAGATTGCCTTGTTGCAACCCCTTGAAGTTTAACTTTTCATTTTCTCTTGAGGAAATCTCAACACCTTTCTCATTGAAATTGCATGAAAACCCAAGGTCACATAGTTGAGCAACCGATAGAAGATTGAAACTCAAGGCTTCAACAAGGAATACATTTGAAATGAAGACATCATTTGTGATTGCAACCCTTCCCAAGTCCGTTCACCTTTCTCTTGGTGCTGTCCCTGAAAGTAACTCTTTCATGGTCATTGTCTTCATCAAGAGAAGTGAACATTCTTTCATTGCTAGTCATGTGTTGAGTACACCCACTATCAAGCACCCAATGTTTTCCTCCGGATTTGTAGTTGACCTTGGAGGCTAAGCACAATCTTTTTTTGCCGGTGAGAGTGTCTTGTGAACCAAACTCATCTTTCTTGTCTTGATCTTCATCATCGCTTGAGAGATTTCGACCATGAGGATTTGCATGAGGTCTACATCTTGCAAGCTTGCTCTTTGCAAAGAATCTTGTTCTTCTCTTTTTCTTCCACAAGTCTTCCTCATCACTAGCACAATAACCGTCTTGGTCTTGTCTTGACTCAATTCTTGTCAAAGGGCGCCTTCCCACATAATGCCCTATGTTTCCACAATAGGAGGCTCAAGGAAAGTGAGGTCGGCCATTTGATCTTCTTCACTAGATTCTTCAAATATCACAATCTCGTTGTCTTCGGGTCTTGGCTTGATGTGACAAGGTCGAGATGATTCACCAATATCATAGTTGTCAAATCTTCTTTCTTCAAATCCACTTGATTCTTCATGAAATGGACCTTCAATGTAAGAGTGTTGATCTTCAAGAACCTTCTTCTTTCCATTTTCTTCACTCAAGATCAAGTGATCAACTTGGGTCCGTGCGGGTACCCCATCTCTATATGAACGCTCAAGAGACACTATTCTTCTTCTCTTATGAGATTCATATCAATATGTTCACCCCACCTTAGTCTAGCCCCCAAGCATATGAGGGTGATTGGAACCAATGCAATCGTCCTCCTCATCACTTTCTAACTTTGATCTCCACCTCTCATAGATTGAGATATTAGTGATCTCTTGATAATAGAGAGTAATCTCATAACAAACTTCTTCAAGGGTGAAATCAAAGTAGCCGTCATAGATTTCTTCAATAATATCTTCATAGACCCAAAGGGGTAGCATTTCAACAATCTTCTTCATAACCTCTTCATCGGTATTCATCAGGCCTCTATTGAATGAGTCAATTTTGTTGCGCAAGTCCTCGACCCTAGCAAACATTTCAATTGGAGATTCATTAGCATTCATTGCAACAGAATCATATTCAATTTGTAATTGGACAAATAACTCATCTCCTACAAGATTATGAGGTGTAACAATTCGTGGTGATGGATGAGCAAGCATTAGTGAATCAACATTGTCCATCACACAAGAATTGTCACACACTACCATGCAAGCATTGGGTAAAAGGTCATCACTCAAGCTATCATGAGAAGATCTAGATATATCAAAGATAGGACCATCATGAGGATTCTCATCAAAAGCAAACAAAGCATCATACACAGGATCATCCATGAAAGTGTTGACAAAATCATCAATTGTATCCCAAACCACATCGGGAATGATAGGATCAAGCTTCCTTCGCAAGAAACCAAACCAACCATCAACTAAACTCCCATAGCTCTCGACGCACCACTCTTAGGCGGTTAAGCCCGAATCAAGAGACCTGCTCTGATGCAACATGAAAGGAGATCGTGTCGCCGAGAGGGTGGTGAATCGGGGACACTCAAAACGATTTTGTCAACATATGCAAACCCTAGTAAAACAAGATATGCATAAGCGTGAATCTAGGGTGCAAGTGAGTGCATATGGATGATCACACACACTAAGGTGACATCCTTACGATAACTTCTAAACACTCAAACCACACTAAGGAACGACAACCTTAGGTAAAAGATGACCAAGGGTTCACACTAAGATAACCACAACTTAAACAACTCACTTAACTAGAAGATCAAAGATACAACCAAGGGGCTAACTTCTAGTTAAGGGGAGGCTTGGGAGAACACTTGCAAAAGGAACAAGATAAGCACACTAAGATCAAATCACCCTAAGCAAAGTATGAGAGAGGCTACTTAACTTGCACATGAGATAAGAGCTAGAAGTAAATGCAAGTAAGTAAAGCGAGGGGTTTAGGAATGCTCACTTGACGTGTTGATGTTTTCTCGTGGTATCGAGAAGTTGCCGCTTCCCCCTAGTCCACGTTGAGGACAAGCCTCATCTCCTGTGACGTGATGCCAACATCCCCAAGAAAGGAATGCACCCCATGTGGGGACGGGCGCTCTCTCCAGGTAGCCTTTTGAAAGGTGGCTCCGAACCTTTTATAGACGTGTTGTGGCCGTCGCAAGACTCCGATGACCGGCTCACAACCAACGCCTAACCGGCTAGGTGGTGGTAACCACCAAGAGTAACAAGTCGATGACGATCCCACCCAAGACACCTAGCTCTTTGAAGCAGCGACCCACCCTCACTACTCTTCTTCTACCTAGCCACCACTAGGATTTTCGGGCACCGGACGAACACCAAATTCACCCCTTCTATCCACCTAACGCCTAGTTAGTACCTAACACCTAGTTAGGATTTTCTCCTCTCTAGTAGCACCTCGCTACCCTTCTCTCCTCCTCTCCGGTAGCACCTCGCTACCCTTCTCTTCTCCTCTCTTGCACTCCGATAACCAAGATCGCTTCTCAAGTGCACTTCTTCTTCTTTTGGAGGCTCCTCACTAGTTCTCCATGCACTTACCTTCCTCCAACCTCCCAGCCTCACTCCACACCTGAGCAACACCCCTATTTATAGCCCAAGGCCTCAAAATAGCCGTTACTCAACGGTCTGGATGTAGGCAGTGCAGGACAGTCTGCCCAGAGCCACCGGATGGTCTGATCGCATAGTCGCTGGACGGTCCGGCCACCCAGCCATTGACTGTCCAGCACTATGCAGAACCACTGTACAGCGCGCCCCCTCAGGGCAACACCGCCGGACGGTCCGGCCAACCCGCCGGACGGTTCGGTCCCATTGAGGCTGGCTGTTTGTCACCTCCTTCTCTCTACTTTAGCACTTCATCCTTTTGGGTCACTTTGGCATGGGCTCACGGCCCCTCCTTGCCACTCCAGACCCTCCGAGAGTCCTTCCTCGCCCTCCGGTATACACTTGACTCTCGAACTTCGTCACCATCACCAAACTGCAACTCTAGACTTAAACCTCCTTCGCAAGAACGCATCGCCGCTAGCCTAGCTAGATGCCTTGCGTAAGATAGCCCCAACCCCCTTATAGTCCGGCTTTCCTATGGACTCTCCTAGCTACACACAATACAAGCCTTCGTCACACTCGACGATACTCGACTTCTATGTGTCCTTAGCCTTCATGACCATCCATCTTCTCCGCCGACTACATGCACAAAGCATTGTGTTAATTCACCTAGAAACAGGCCTTCCGGGTCACCATCTTCTCTTCACTTGCAGAGGGAACTTC
Organism: Eragrostis curvula; assembly: GCA_007726485.1. NCBI lineage: Eukaryota > Viridiplantae > Streptophyta > Magnoliopsida > Poales > Poaceae > Eragrostis > Eragrostis curvula. Next base: position 2,981,185 of record RWGY01000045.1, read on the forward strand.
TTCTAGGAGTAGAGTTCATCATGATAGCTTGAAGTGATCACCTGCACTCACAAAGGTTAATTGCATAGGTGAAAGAGGTCTTGGCCTAGTGGTTAAGGCACCAGAGTAGCACCTTTAGGGTTCTGAGTTCGACTCCCCGTGGGAGCGAGTTTTCTAGGATTTAATGGCTTTATGCTTTCAGTGGTAGGCGACGTGGCCGTCGACAGCGAGGCGCCAGTGGTGACTTCGTCAATCTCGAGGATTTGCTGGCTCAGTCTTCGAAGATGCTCATAGGGGTAGGGTTCGCGTATGTGCGTTTATAGGGGTGAGTGCGTGCGTTGTGAGTGTCTGAGTTGTACTGTATAATCACAACAAAAAAAAAAGGTTAATTGCATAGATGGTATTGTAATTTTATCACCAAAGTGTTCATACCTTAGGGGATGGCATGATCCTTACAAAACTTTGGCCGTAGTCTAATTTGTTTCCATTATTTTGTGCAATATACACGTGTGAATAGCTTCCTGGCCATACCTGCCGGGCGAAAGGCTGACCGGTGGGGCCTATTGGGTGGAACAGTGCACGATGGCATGGGAGGTGAGGAAAACCGGCTTTTTTAGACGGGGAAATAAGAAAGCACGGAAGGTACACACTACTTCTAAGCGATTTAAACTTTGGCCTTAGTCTAATTTGTTTCCATTATTTTTTGTTTCCATTATTTTGCGCAATATACACGTGTGAATGGCCATTGTTATGTCTGCCACTAAACACATCGGGTTTTGGTTCTGGAGTCCGAATAAAAAATTGGATCTTACCTTACATGCCTTTTAGATGATGTCATTATGCTTTTACTATATGTGCCACCACCCAAAATCGATAAAACCTCCATTCTAAGTCAAAGGGCATGTTCACAGGGTATGGGTGACAAGTTGTTGTTTTACAACTTTTCCCACTATACTCATCATAATTTTCAAAGTTGAAGCTATTGTTGATTAATTTTGAATAGATTCCTGAAGCATTCACAACTACAAAAACAGTTATATTTTGGTATTCCTGGATTGCTTCAGTACTCTGCGCCTTCTTTGGGCTACGGCTGCTGTACATTGCTTGGAGATCAGATTCCAAGGCATCATCAAAAAAAAAAAAATTGAAGAAGTATGTATATTTTCTTACATCAAATTTACCATTTTTTTCTGTTTTCATATTAAACTGCGACCATTGTTGCTAGATATCTTGTAAACTACTTCAAGCCTATAATTGTCAGGGCCTTCTCGACTTGGATTACTCTATTAGGCCATTTATAACATTTCAAAGCTATACTATGCTGGAAAGATAGTTAGTACTTAACGGCTGAAGTAAACAATTAACTATTCAAGAAGACCCAATTTTGTGCCCAGTATCTCATTTAGCATTATTTAGTCATTTTCTCATTTTCTTATGACTATTGGTTGTCTGTGACAGATTGTGAACATTGATTCCTATATGCAAGAACATATACAAGCTTTTAGTAATACTAGATGCCATTGTGTGTATATATGATAAGACTAGATACCATTGTGTGTGTATATGATAGAATTGTGTCTGTTTGTATACAACAGACAGGAATATTGCTCTTTGTGACATGAGCTCTCTATGGTTTGTAATTTCATTATTTGCAAAGTGATTTAGAGAGCATTCCTAATTGGTATATTTATTTTTTTATTTAGAAAATTGCTATCCATAAAGGCTCGTGGCTGGAGCCGTGGTGGATAATGGACTATCCGCAACGGCTCGTGGCTGGAGCCGTGGCGGATATATAATGGACTATACGCAATGGCTCGTGGCTGAAGCCGTGGCGGATAACCTCATCCGCCACGGCTGTGAGAACTGTTGCGGATAGCCTGACTATCCGTGTCACCCAATCCGTCACGGCTCAAGAACCGTTGTGGATGAGGGGTTTCGAGCCGTTGCGGATAACGTGTTCTGTAGTAGTGACTAGAGGCTGGATTATATTCTCCAATATTCATATATTTGCTGATATGGCAACACAACGTAATCTGAGGATATCTTGGCACACAAAAGGACTTAACTTTCTTGTTGTTTTACATTCTAGTTTTGCTGTGGGCTAAGATTCTTAATCTGCAAATGTTGGAGAAACTATCGAACCGTATACTCAGTTGTGCCACCAAATTTAGAGATATGCTGCTTAGTTTTATGATATATATGTGGAATCTGAAACCCAATTGGCCATGCCTCTGTGAAATTGGAAGAGGCCAATAGGGGAATATCTGAAGATCAATGTAGATGGTGCCTTTTTCTCCCAAAGTAATTTTGTTTATTGGGGTTTCATCATACAGGATCATTGTCATACCCCGGCGTAACACTACCAGACCCCCAGACTAAGCTTCAGCTTATATCCGAATCAGTCAAATTGGCGATCGTAAATTCGCATGGATCAACATGAATTTGTATCCAATTCAAAGGAATTTACTAAGACATTTTTCTTTGGTAATTCCAAAAGTCTACAGATGCCAAGAATTATTCTCTCCGTCAACGACAAGCAAACTTGCTCTTGTTTATCATTACCCGCTATAATTATCTTATTTGATCATCATCCGTCATTATGTTGTTCTCCTCATGCATATAGTTTCCGTACATGCAATTTTCCTTGGCCTTGGTAGAAACTTACACAACGCCTGCGTGTATTCGTCATCAATGAAGCGTCAGTGCCTGCATGCACGTTACAGAAAGCCCAAGCGTCATCTCTAACTCTCCGTTTACCAGCTCCTAGCACCATCCAGTACATGAATCGTGAGTCCTTGTCATCAACACTAAGGGAGCCTCTTTTTTATGCGCCACAAGCTATGTAATTATCCGGCTGATTAGCATCTAATCTTAATTTCGTCCATAACTCTATCATGCACAAGTCACCAGTTACCTTTGCTTCAATAACCCAATGAATACTCTCTCTCTCTCTCCCTATCTTTATCGAACTCCAAGACAGCATCTAAAGAATCAATCAAGCTAAGCACGCATGCCTTCTTGATGACCAGTCAGGCCATAAATTCTTCATGCATGTTGCGTACGTTCTTTCCTTGTCGAAACATACAAAGGCATAAATGTACAAGTTTCACAGTGCAACACTATACGTCAGTTTCAGAATGCAAAGAATTAGCAACTGCTCTAGCACCGCCTCTCCCTTGCCTTCAATCTCTTTTGATCCACCGCCACTCACTTAATTATCTCACTTGATCCACCGCCTCTCACCAACTATATAAACTCATGCCATGGCATCCCTTCACACAACCATCTGAGCATCTGAGTTGTCCGTGAGTGAGTAGAGAGAAGAGAGGTCGAGGCTTTTGGAGAAGCACACGCTGTCAGCTTGCTCCTTGCCGGACAAGCGTAGGTTGGTGAGGCTCGCATATCCTGTGTTTACATCATCTATCTCTTCAAATCTCCACACAAATCCCACGTCACTTGGCACAAGTCTTTTTGTGTGACTTTTGTTTTGATGAATGCTATTTGCTTGTCTGCATGTGTCTTCTCGTTACTCAGCCTGATGCACGTGAACAAGAATGGATGCAACCCAGACGCAAGGAGCGGATTCACCGATAGGCCAAGGCAAGGTGCATACACACCCTTGAGCATATTGATCCTAATACATCATGGTTTATTTAAATTATTTAAAAAAAGCTTTATCGTTTATCATGATTTGTTTAAAGTAAATTGCTGCATATGTTGTTGGCCTTTGAGGAAGGCTGCGGCCTTTGTTGTTGCATGGGAACATGGTATGGCGGGAATGTGATGCGAGGCATCTCGGTGGATGGTAGTGTGGTGGATAAATTGTTAACTAAGGTAACAACCAATTTAGTGGCTCATTAGTATACGTGCACTAGTACCGCCATGGCCCGAATGGGCGGGTATAAGTTACTACCTACATAGAGGACAATACAACCCACAAGACAAGAAGCGGCGAGGCCGTGTGATGGGCTAGTTGCGGACCGAGTCGGACTAGCCAACGACGTGGTTGCGGACCGAGTCGGACCCGTCGGGTGGGCTCTGTATCGTAGCTCGTGTATGGGAAGACTTGTATTTTACTCTTATCGGTCAATGCGTAAAATGCACGCGCAAGTGGCCAGACGTGATCGGACATGAGATGAGGAAATCCATGGAAAAGGGTTGACCTCTGCAGAGCGTAAAATATGGATATTCACTCCTGTTGCACCCGGGTTATAAATGGGTTGGCCGCGTGTCCTATCAGCCCACCAAATAGATTTTTGGAATATTAAAAATATGGATTTTTCTTCAACAAATGTTTTTACAAAACTCATTTTTTTTCCTTGGCAAATGGAGCGTGGCACATTTGTGGAAACCGCAGTATCCTCTTGGAAACGACTTGGCATAATTCCTTTTCTTTATTGCATTCTTGCTGAGTTTTATACTCATAGTCTAGTTTGCATGGTGGTGTACGCAGTTAGAAGTTGGCATGCATATCGAGACGACATCTTAATGAAGACGGTGGGAGAGGAAGCATTTTTATTGTGCTTGTGTAATCATAAGGTGGAGTTGTAAATTTTATATTTATTTGATCCATATTCTGTAATCCATTTCTGTAAAGTTGTTTTTGAATCAAATATCTTTACAGGGTCACACCTGTGAGATATTTGGCCTCTAAAACAGCTAGGCCCTATTTGGGGTGTGACAATCATCAATCATCGTGGAGATGCAATGGCCTCAGGTGCAGGGCGTATCCATCTTGTCACTGATGCTCTTTAAATTGAAACTTAAAACATATTTGCAGGTGCTGTTCTTTGCTTCCGACACAGGCATCTGATGGATGTTGAGTTAGAAACATATGCAAGTAATACGAACAATACACTTATCAGTTCAGGTTTTGATAATGCATTGTGCTGTTCCGAAAGACTAAGCATCTTATGCTTACAAACTTTTGAGATAACAGAGTTATTCATAGGCCAGACTCATGTAATTCTGCAGCTCACAAATTAGCGAGAGTTGGAGGCAAACTTAGTGGTGGGTGGTGGAATCATAGCTCTAGACAAACTCAATTTCTTTTGATATATTTTGGGTGGTGGCCACTGGTTGCACTACAAGAAATTTGACCTTCTATGACGAAACTCTCATGGCAACTAAGGTATTCATTTTTTTTTTTTTGGAGAATCAATAAGGTATTCATTAGTTCACTCTAGTTTATGATGTTCCCTAAGGCCAGCCATATTTTAGTGACAAAAATAAGATGCCTGTCACTAAAACTGCCTAGAAATCGTCATAGTTTAATGAAAATTTCCGTCAGCAGTTGGCTCACAAATTAGCGAGAGTATGAGACAAGATATTGTTCCTTATGTATATTGCTTTTGGTTATTTGACATGGATTATTCAATTTCCGTAGCGTTAGCCCGGTCTCTCATATGCTGCAAGATGGTGTCATGAGGAAGTAGAAGGCCTAACATTTCACCGTAGCGTTAGCATGGGCATTAAACTAGTTGTGATTTAATTGGACAAATCTGATGGATGTTGAGGATTTCATAGCCAGGGTTAGAAGGAACAGACGGGAACTAGAAAGGGGAAAATCTGGACCGAGAGTCTCTAGATCCTTCTCTGTTTTCCTTTTGTTTCCTTTACTATTTTACAATTTGATTCCTACAATATTAGATATTTACACACACAAACATATATAAGTATACATCAACATCTAAACCTTGGTAGTTTGTGCCGATGGACATATGACTCAATGATGCATTGCATTTGTAATGCATGCATTTTAGAAGGGATTCTCATGGTCATTGTCATCATCATTGTCGTTACGAGCATAATCGGGGGAGATATACTTCACTAGAAGGGTAGCGATAGTGATGAGCTCACCGCCGTTGCCAAGTTGCTTAGCATGAGAATACGCGCTGCACTGGAGGCCTGCGTAGCATAGTATCTCTATCCACACCTGGGCGATGAGCACCAGCATTATTGCAGCAGAAGGCATGTTAGACATCCCGTTGAGGATCAGCTTTTTGCCAAGCGAGCATCCACAACTCAATGCAAAATTTCTCCAAAAGGTCCTTCGTCTCTCTGCTGCATTACCCAAGGTAGTGTCAAAAGATAATTCACCCAGTCTCGATGTACCCTCATCATAGTGCCGCAGCAAGTTCGCCATATCTTCAGCTGAGTTGCACATCAAACCATTCAGTGAATAGCAGACATCAGAATATGCCATACGGCCAGCAGGGACAGGCAGCATGTAGGGACGTGCAGCAAGGAGGAAGAGCATGTAATTAGAGAGTGCCTCCACCGCCTCGACGAGATCAGCCGGCCTCCGTTCGTCATTGTCCTGCAGATGCAGACCACCTGCATTTACTTGCTCCTGCTTGTACCAGAAGAGATAGATGTTAGTGCCGATGTGCCATGTAAGGATCCACTCTTCCAAGGACCTATTGGAGCTCAAGCTCCATTTCAGTTCCTCATACAGTCCCTTGCTCCTCAGGTCTGCCAGACCCCTTGAGTTAATGATGTGATCTGGATGTAATGTAAAGAGGGGGCGACTCTTGAACACTTGGTTGACTAGCAGCTGCATGATGAATGGCGAAACAGGGACGGAGGAGGAGTAAGTCAGCGTATTCCACGGGTCCTCAACTCCCATCCATCTCACAATTTTGCTGATACGGCTGACCCTACTACCAACGCACAACTGAAGCAAGTTGTGCTGCCCCATGGAGCCGGACCAATACCTTCTTCTCCATTCTGCTGCATGGACGAACCGGCGGACAGATGTAATTCCACGGCCAAGCAAGATCCTGATATTTCTTTCTTGCTGTCCTGGCCTACTGAAATCCCTTTTTTTCAGCAGGAGTGCACATGTCCAGCTCGAAAAAATTGCCTTAAAAGTTGACATGACCTCCAGAACAACAGCCCCAATCACTAGGAGATAACTGATAGCAATGTCTGCTCTATTGTAACTATCCATATGATGTTCACCCGACAAAAAAAACAACAATAGTGCTCCAGCTGTGCCCGGTAGCGAAATGGCACGGATGTAAAAGCCACACCAACTGTGCACCACCTCAGCCTTTGTATAGAAGACATCGTGCATCAAGGAGAGCTGCATCTCAACCACCTCCTCCAAAGCATGCTCATCTAAAGCATTAAACCACAATTCATTATATGAGGACATATTCATCATGAATTCCAAAGGAACAGCGAGGAAGAGGTGAGCATCCAATATGAGATCTTCCTTATCCGGGCAACTTTCTGAAGGTATACACCGTTGGCATTGTTCCTCTGGGAAGAGATTTGGGGATTGATAGTTGCTGCCCAGTGGGATACTAACCGTACTATCAGCGCACTTGAGTGCCCACACTCTCTCCCCATACTTGACAACACCAACCACAAACATCAGGATGGTGGCTACCCGGAGCAATGACCCGCTGGCTAGGATGGAAGACACACAGAGGACATACGTAGCTGCAGCCACCTGCACGGCAAGAGTCTGCCGGTGCCGCAGCCACAGCTTATTGTCTTCTATGCTGTAGGCCGTGATATTGTCTTGCCCACCAAGGTGCAAAAGGAGGAAGGGCGCCCAAAACGCCACCAGCTCATGCTCCGGTGATCTGCTGACCACGGACATGTGGCCCAGCACGTAGATTGCCGTAGCATCAGCCATCATGTACGCTGACCACACAGTGGCCCTTAGCACCCCGGAGTCAATGCGCCGGCGGAGCTCCGCCAGGATGAGGAGCACGACTTGGAGTGTGAAACTGAGCAGCACCAGTACTTGGATGCCCCATTCCTTCCATAAATGCCGCACTTGCCCTGCCCCTGCCATCGATTTCCCTTCTGAAATAATGGATTCATCAAGTAAAAGTCATGGCCAATGCCAGAAGAGAACTATAATACTACTCCTATGTTAACAGCCTGCCCAGTGCCCACATAGTCACAAGCTGATAACAGCAATTAATTAAATCCATGTCACTTGGAACATACCTCAAAGAATTATTTACTGCATTTGAAAAAAAGAAGTATTCACGAACAGTTAAAAATTTGTTCAATTGGTAAAATGTAACACCCTAATTTTCACTTTTTGCAATAGATTAAAATTTCTCTTTATTTAATTAGGGTGTTATCATTTTTCCTAGGTCAAAGCTCTATTTT